>CAUYON010089953.1:0-18317 GCA_963573935.1 Arctocebus calabarensis | reverse complement strand
CTTATGTTTTCTGAGATGTTAACTCAAAATCAATGTATAAATGATTTTTTGTACATAAGTTAAAAATAAAAGGAGAATATGCCAAAAATGAAGAAAAGGTGTACATCAGACCTAAGTACTTGATGCCCATAGCAAATATTTGAGAATTCGTTCACATTTGGAAATCTCCACATTATTTACATCCACTATCCAACCATGAGTGGTAATCCCACTATGAACATTGTCAAGTGTAATTTAAAAGTTTCTGGATGAAGAATCTATGCCCCTGGGCTGAGAATTGTTTCTGCTTAGTAGATTCAAACATAATATTCAGAGAAAATAATGAATCCAGGGTAACAATACAATATACATTTAGAAATCACTAGAGTTTAGATTCGGAAACTGATCTTCTAGAGAAGTCGATGGCTTTGCTGTCTGTTGGCAGGAAAGAAAGAGAGAGAAAGAGATTGATTTATTCTTAGTTATTTTCCTCTCTTGCCTCAAATTTGATTTTTTTAATTGTTTCAGGTTAATTCAGGGTACCAAGAATTAGGTTACCATGTTTTCATTTGTTATGTAAGGGCCCTCTTATAATTGCATCCTGCTCCCAAGAGGTGTGACCTACACCTTAACATTGTGCCCATGGATTAACAAGCTATGGTATACGTATAATGGAATACTATTCAGCCATTAAAAAGGATGGAGACTTTACATCTTTTGTATTAACCTGGATAGAGTTGGAACACAATCTTCTTGGTAAAGTATCATAAGAATGGAGAAGCAAGATTTCAGTTTCTTTAAAAAAATTTTTTTGGATGTTTTTAAATTGACAAATATCATTGCAGAAATAATCAAGCAAATTCACTACTGGGTATATTTCCAAAGGAAGTTAAATCAGTATGTCAAAGAGATACCTGTATTCCCACATTTACTGCAGTATTCTTCATAATAGCCAAGATAAGAAATCAACCGGCATGTCTATAAATGGATAGAGAAAATGTGGTGTATGTACACAAACTAATTTCCTGAGCAAGATTCCAGGTTGTAGAACATGAAAATGGTAGAGGAATACTAGTGGTTCTTAATTGTACCAGGTTAAAAGTACCATACTCCCTTGAGTTACCTGGCTCCAACTATCTAGTGAAAATAAGATCTATGGGAACACACAAATACGTGGTAAATGTTAACTCTTTGCCAGAGCGTGTATGGATACACTAAAGTAAGTACACACATGTATGTGGGTGTGTATTTTTATATGCATATGAAGTGCATAAAATCTATTAAAGTATTCTGAAAATTTTATAATCTGTTATTAACTGGTAACCATGGGTAAGCTATTAGGATTAGGTAGGTAGTGTATAGAAATGTTTAAGCTTTTTATATGTATATCTATATTGCAATATTCTGAAAGTCTTATCGTATAAATTTTTAAATTTGTATAGAGTAGTCCTCATTTACTTTTGCAGCTTCCCATGTTACAAACTTACTCAGCTTCTGTCCCCGCTACTCCATAAAAATAGCACTTGCAATCTTATCAACGACCTAATTGCTAAATTCAGCAACCCCACATAAAGTTTAATTGTACTTGAGTTTCTGTAGCATTTGCCACCATTAAGCATATGGCCTTTTGAAATTCTCCCCTTGTATGTATGACATTACTCTCTCTTATTTTCCATCCTCCTTCTCTGATTATTCTTTTTGAAAATTTTTATCTGGTTCCTTCTTGGTCCCTTAACTTAAGGCATCCACACAAAATTTGTTTTCCACTGCCTTCCTATGCCATTCTTAGTTCGTGAGCAGTTTTAATAATATTCAGAGATTTACTTTTCACCCTTCTCAACAGAAGATGGTGAATGTGCCTCCTAGTTTCTCTCATGATTTTCTATACTCAATTTCTATTATTTGCCAGAGAGGTACGTATTGTTATTCAATGGGGAACTTAAAAGCCCTCTATAAAACACTGATCGTATAACTGCATTCTCCCCATCTTGAGATTCACATCTTCCTATCCCATCTCCCAGGGAGTGAACTCACCTGATCGCTAGTCTATCGGGATGAAAAGGAAATTCTCCAAATTTACCACCTTTACCTTTAGGAGAACTTTAAAACTTCCATAATATTAGATGATCAACTCAAAGGTAAATATTAGTAGCAATAATTTCCCCTAACGGTCTATGAAGAGATTTTAATTTATGTAAGGAACTTGCCGAGGCATACAAAGTTTTGTTTTTGTTGTGCAATGTTATTAGACACCGAGACAAGGAACCTCCATGTACTCTTCCTCTTTTCATGACTTTTGTTCACACAATATGCGTGTAAAGGGATCATCAGGTCCTAGTAGTTCTGCTAAATTGTTTCCCACTCAACTCTCTTCTTTCAAGAACCTCCTCTTTTCTTACTTGGATTGTGACAATGCCCTTTGCTAGTCTCTGTTATAATAGTACTTCTAGGCTCCCGTTGCCATCAGGATAATTTTAAAATTAATTAAATCTATTATCACATTACCAAAAAACTTCTACAGTCAATATCTAATCTCTTTCCAGCCCAGTTCCTCACCAACATATCTACGTTCTAATCATTTCCAACAATATACTTCTTTTAAATCTTCTATAACTTCACTCCTGTCTGTTCTTTTGTCTGAATCCCACTGACTTCCTTGTCCCTTAAATCTACTGAAACCCTCTTTGAAGTTCATCTCTAAAGATTTTACGACCATTAGAAATGTTCTGGTGACCTCCTATCCCATGAAGAATTGTCTCCTCATTTTCTCTTCCACAGTTATTGACCTTTAGGTCTCTGCTATCTTTATACCATGTCCTTTTGTGGCCTTTCGTTTATTCATTCATTCAGCAAACCATTTCAGAGTACTGTGTCACAGACCAGTGACACAGATATGAGCAATCTATGTACAGTTTTCTTTCTCACACTGTTTAAGTTCCTGGCAGACAATTCTAATTCTTTTCACCATCTCTTTGCCTACAACCTCATTATTTGCATAGAATAGATGGTCATCAAATGTTCCTTCATCCATTCAGGCCAGCATTTACAACTCTTTCTGCAAAGTCTATCTCTAGAAATAAAATGTCAGGTCAAAGATACCTTCTTCTGAAGACTAGCATACCTGTTAGTAATCATAGTTTGAAGCATAAACTGGATTTCCTTTTCTTCAGGGAGTCCTAATCCAATCCTTTGAAATCTATTTCTGCCATACATATGAGGAAATATTGACTGAAAGAATGCTTAAGGTCAGGTGTCTCCATGGAATTATTTCTTACCAGACGTGGAATTTTCAAGGTATTCCAACAAAAATTCTCCTAGAGTATATACTGAATAAGTTTCTTTGGAAATGCTTAAATTGCCTCTGGCTGTCTAGGGAAGATAAGAGCCCCAAATCTCTATTTCTAGATGAAGTCAGCTCTGACTTTTGCAAACTAGATGGCTACAGTCTTGTCTTTAAGTCCTCTAAGCCTTTTTAAGAAAGGTAAGAAAAATGGAACGGGAGAGCAGTGCTTGCACAGTGAGCGCACAGAGGAGGTGGGGCCAGCAGTGAGCTTAGAATCCCTGTTCTAACTCAGCAGACCTTGAAGAGAAAGGAGGGTGAGTGGCAATTGGAGTTTCACAGCCTGTAAATCAAGTCTGCACTCCACCCAGTCAAGATGTTTTTCAAGATTTCTTTTCATTTCATATTGCTCACTACACTTACCTTTTCCATGCAAAATGTTAGAAACATGATTACATTTTTCTGTTTGTGCACACTTGTGTGTAAAAAGCCTAAATGACTTTGAAAAAGCCACCTTATAGAAATTTTAAAAATACTGTGTATTCAAATTCCTGTTCTGTTTTGAACCTATCAGCTATGTAAATCCATATACTACGATCACACATAACCTTATAACTTTGAAGGGGGGAGGAAGGAAATGCTTTAAAAACTAATGATGACTTTTCTTTTTCAAATTCAGGTACTTCTTTCTTGTAGGTGTGAGTAAAATTATTTAAATAACTGGGGATTTTTTTTCTTATGGTATTCTACTAGTTTATGTAGTTCTTATTAATAAATGGTTTATTTTTAATTAATAACAAAAAAACTATGACTATAATCTATAGAGGAAGGAAATATATAACCCAAATAGCAAATATACTCATGAAAAGTATTTCTAGGGTGAGAGGAAAGTTTTAACCTTGGACCCAGATCATCAAGCTTTTCAAATCTGATGGAATGGATATTACCTTTCACCTTTTCTTTTCGTTATGGCCTATAAGCCTAGCACTCTGAGAGGCCAAGACAGGTGGATCCCTTGAACTCAGGAGTTTGAGGCCAGCCTGAGCAAGAGTGAGACCCAATCTCTAAAATAAAAAAAAATTTAAAAATTAGAAGGGCAGCCCATCATCTCAAATACTCAGGAGGCTGAGACAGAAGGATTGCCTGAGCTGGAGAGTCTGAGGTCGCTGTGAGCTGGCAGACACCAATGCACTCTACCCAGGGCAACAAAGTGAGACTTTGTCTTAAAAAAAAAATCTGTTTGCCAACATGGGATAATGAGATTAATTTTGGGTAATTGCCTATAGTGATATTAACATCTACTATTTGAATAATAACTTTATTTGAATTAACAAATTGAAATTGACTTTAAACAAATTTGATGATTTCTTGATAATACACTGTTTGGATAACCTAATGAAGAAAGGAAGGAAGGAAAGAAAGAAGAAAAGAAGAAAAAGTGAGATAAAAGGAGAGAAGAGAAGCTTGTGATAAGACAATATCTTGAAAAAGCTTTCCAATATTGTTTGAACTAAAGTGATACAAAATCGTCTTGAGACTTGAACTAAAGTGATACAAAATCATCTTGAGACTTGTCTTGATACAAATCAAATGAGACTTGATTCAAAAATGGCTAGATGTCTGATTTTAAAATTACTTTGTTAAAACAATTAAATTAAATAACCACAGTTAACATTTATTAAGTACATGTTATATTTCAAGTATTGTTCTAAGTTCTTTATGTACCTATCTTCTTTAAATTACTCGGGCACCCTATGATGTCATTAATATTATTACCTCCATTTTAAAGATGAGAAAACTGAGGCATGGAGACGTTAAGTAGCTTGCTCGCTCTCACTATGTCGCCCTCGGAAGAGTGCCATGGTGTCACAGCTCACAGCAACCTCAAACTCCTGGGATTAAGTGATACTTTTGCCTCAGCCTCCAAAATAGCTGGGATCCACAACACCCAGCTATTTTTTTGTTGCAGTTGTCATTGTTGTTCAGCTGGCCTAGGCTGGTTTCGAACCCACCAGCCTGGGTGTATGTGGTTGGCACCCTAACTACTGTGTTATGGGTGCCGAGCCCATACCACCATCTTAATAAACTACATGTCAGCATATCATCCAGCAAATAGTTGTAAGGTATAATTTTGGACAAAAGCTTTGTGCTCAGTAAGATGAAACATTCCTACTATCAATTCCTCTGCCTCTCATCCCTATATTTCTGAAGTTCAGGTGCATCCTTACCAATGTATTCATTTAACTTTCAAATATTTAAACATTTACTCCAGGAAACCAAAACACTGGTGACACTAAAGAGCCGTGTTTTAGAAGCTGCCTCGCTGCTCCCTCGTAGTCTGAGTGAAAATGAGTTTGGTTCCAAAAATGACTGAACTCAGTATAAACTGGCACATGGGTTCAGATGCTTCTTTAATATTTTTTCTGGGAAAAGAAGTCTCTTACCTTGCTTCCTTTCGTTCACTCTTAATGCTGAAACGTTTTGCAGATTTTATGGAATTCCCACTGAGAAAATTGAAATGGAGCCTTTAGACAGCCAGCGTTTTAATGATTGAATAGCCATTCAGCACGCTGTAGTTGCTCAATAAAGCCTTGCTGAAAGGAATTACATTGTATCGATGGCTCAGTTCCAAGAAAAACATCTGTTAGGACAATGAGTTCAGGTTTTGGTGCTGCTTGTGTGGCTTATTTGGGCCAGGTGTTGAGTAAAGGGGCTTTAAACCGAAACGGTAAGATGAACAAAGGTGGAAGTGTTTTTACTGTAAGTCAAGCATAGGGATACCTCACCTTTTTATCCTGGTTGCCAATTTTCTACCACCACCCTCTGGGGTAGGCAGAAAATATTGTGCCCATTTGGCCCGTTAGACCACTGATACCTGAGACGACAGGTGTTATATTTGCAAGATTAGCCAGTTGGTGTGAGATAAAACGAAGACCAGAGTAGACAAGTCTTAACTCCGGGCGACCACAACACGGTGCCCCTCAGAAGCAAACTCTTCTGAAACCAGACGGTATTGTCTCTCTGCCAGATCTGTTTACTCTTCTTCCACCCGAGCTTTCCTTCCCACAAGACGTAATTACTCATTCAAGAGTCATGTGTGTGGTATTCATTAAGAGAGAAAAATAACATAAAACAGCGCAGCGATGTATCTACTTCCCCTAGGAAGGGTGAAATGACTCCCACAGACGGTGGAGCCTTAGGGCGCTGATGGAGGAGACGAATGAGAAGAGGCGGGTGGTGAGGAGGCAGCAGGGAGGCCAGAGCCTGGGTGGGTGGGGTGGAAATTTGCATGAGCTCCGCTTCATTCCATCAACTTTATTACTCACCAGCGCAACAATTACTCTCCTTTCTTAATATTTCCCTTGGACAAGTTGGCCCATTGTGCTGCTGTTGTTCATAAGCTTTTTTGTGTGTGTGCAGGGGAGGTGGGTATTACTTAAACTTAGATACCTTTTTGTTAGAAAGGGATCTATCTTGCAAAATTCTTCTAATGTAAATAAAACATAACTTTGAGGATTATAGCTGTTACGTTTACTGCTGTGTGGTGGTTGAACTGCTGTTAGGAGCAGCAAATTTACCTTTGTACTGAGACGCACAGGGGGCTCTGCAGTGAGCACACCTAAGTGCCCAAACTGTGGTTCAGCAACCAAGTAATCCCAGGCTCTGACCCACCATGTGCATCAACCAACCTGAAGGTTTTATTTTCCAAATTGTGTTGTGCCTCCATTTAGGAGGTGAGGTCGGAACCTTCAGATGTGGGGATTTGGCTGCACCTGAAAAATAAGGAACATTAAAAATGAAGGTAAGCCATCTTCTGAAACTGTCAAGCCTGTTTTGGATCTCCAACTAAACACAGCAAGGATAATTTATTGATTTACAGAATTCTGGGAATCTCCAGAGTTAAGGAGTGCCTGTTTTAATTATTAGATTTTCTTTTTGTAAGCCTCTAGGGGCAACAGAACATTGAAGACCATTTTCCTCACTTTATGGGAAAAAGACCCAAATTCTAGAACCTAAGCCTCATATTTTGGGACTTACAGAAATGATATCAGGCCTAATAGCCGTGCTGAGTCTAGAAACACTTTAACTCCTTTTTTGGCTCTTCTCCGTGTCATGACAGGAATACTCCTTTTGAAAGAAAAACATATTTTTGTGAGTGAAATAACTACATACTAAAAATATTGTAATCAGCAGGCCCACGTATCTCGGCTCTGAGTAAGCATGTAAAAAGGCGTGGAATACTGAAAGACAGTTAAGGTCAGTGAACAGGGCTTAAATGGAGGTCTCATATTAGGCCAGCTTTGAATATTCTTTCAGAGTATAAATGTCAGGAAGTGCTGTTGATCTGCCAATCAAATTAGCCTGGATCACTTTGGTCTCTTGTAACAAAAAAGAAAATTGCCACAGCTGCCTGGCTAGATGGTGGAGGGCAGCCAGAGCAAAATAATCTGGCTATTCCGAAGAAAATAATAATGATTCATTTCTCATAGTGGAAAATGCAGATGGAGTAAGTACCTGCTACTACAGATGTTAAGTCTAGGCACTTCTGCACTTAGACATGCATTTTACTCTCACTGGATAAAATACATACCTGTAAATACTCTGTATGAATGGAAGGGAGCAATGCATCTCATAAAATAGTAACAAAAAATGGGTACTGCCAGCTCAAACACGTCTAAAATAACTTCTGGTAAGAGGAATGATGTGAGGCTTTTCAGGGAGAATTAAAGAAATTATAACAGGTGGAGGTTCAGGCTATTCCAGACAAAGGGAATATTATTTTAATAAATATATATAATAAAAATAAATAATATTAACTAGGGCATAAAATTGAACAAGTATAAAAGGGGCATGTAAAACTACCCACATGGCCAAAGGGATAGAGTAAGGAATTGAGGAGAATTATGAAAATTAATGAAGACCAAATTGTTTGGAATTCTTTCTTTAGGTAATTATTGAAGGTTTTATGTATCTACTTAATCAGACAGGGACATTGTAGAGGAGCTGTATGTAGGACCAGTATGGGAGTTGTAGGTCTGTATGGACATTAATGAGACACTATCTACAGATAGATCACTGCTATAGTTTAATAAGAAGTAATAGTTCAATGACTTGCTCATTCGAGGCAAAACAAACAGGCAATGATGCCAAGAATTTGAGGTGAGTTCCTAGAGAAATCAGGGGCGCAATTAGCAAGATGGGGAAGTCAGGAAAAAAGAAAAGCTTTGCCAGGGAAAATGAATGAGCTCAACTCCAGATAATGCCTTAGAGATCACAGTTCAGATCATCTAACTCCAACAGGAGTTAGAAATCCAATCTTGAAACCCAGGAGAGAGACCAAGATGGTAAATATAGATTCCAGAGTCATCCACTGCCTAGATGCAATCACTGAAGCTGACAGATTAGATGAGGGTGTTAAGGGAATGATTGCCAAGGGAAAGAGGAAAGTCAAGGACAAAGACCCTAATGTCTTTCTTTGGAGAACAAAAATGTTGGGCTTCTAAATAGTCACTGCTTTACCAAGTGCATTTTTTTTTAACATCCAAATGCTTTAGGGCAGTTTGCAATATAGAAGTTACAGATATATTGCTTAGCAGTAGTTAACATATTTTTCTAGAGATTTGAGTTTGTAATGCAATAACAATGGGGATAATGATAGTGGTTGTACATTTCTGTGTGTGGGGGGGGAGAGAAGGTACAGCCAGATTTTCCTTACTGAGAAGAGCTAACTGGAGAAATGTATACAACGATTTCCACCATAACATTAACAAATTACTACATACGTTCATTGCCAAGTACCGTGCGCAGCATGGACTCTCTAGCTTACTTTTTGGGGCAGGTAGTATTACTAACCACCCTTGATACAAAAGAATGTGAATGTCAGCACATGTGTACTTCAGTGTCTCTCCATGTTTCAAAAGTATTAACTAGCAGAAAAATTCAATTCATGACTCTAAACCTGAGATCTTAATCATTAGATGCTCTCACTTAGAGATTATTTCTGCATCAGTGGTAAATCAAAGCCTGCTAACTAATCCCATTATCACTAATTATTTACTAATTTATACACTGATGTAATTTAATTTTTGAATTAATATACACTAAAATTGACTTTTTTTGGTGTACAGTTCTATGATTTTTAACATATGTAAACTTGTGTGAAGTTCACCACAATCAGAATACTGAGCCGTTCCTTCAAGCCAGAAGCTCCTGGCACTACTTCTTTGGAGTCAAACTCTCTCCTGGCCCCCAGTCCCTGGCCACCACTCACCTACTCTTCATCACTGTGGTTTTCTCTTTTGGAGAGGTTCTAATCTAAACGAAATCATACTGAATGTAATCTTTTGCAACTGGCTTCTCTATCTCAGCATAATGTCTTTGGGATGCATCCAAGTTTTTGCATATATCCCTAGTTTGTTGAATAGTTTTCCATTTTATGGATGTAATCCAGTTCGTTTCTCCATTCACCAGTGGATGAACATTTGGTTTTTTCCCAGTTTTTAGCAATTATGAATAGAACTGCTATAAACATTCTCATAACGGTTATTATGTAAACATATGTTTTTATTTCTCTAGGGTAAATACCTAGGAGTGTTTTTGCTGAGTCATGTAGTAACTGTACTTCTGTCATTTTTTTTTTATTTAAATAGCATTCGAGGTAAGAGGAACGTGTGGTAACACTTACAGCAAGCCATCTTATATCTGTGAAGGAACACAAAATACGCTGCAAGCGAAGGAAAGATTGGCTTCGTACTATAAGGCTATGGCAGACAGAATCCAGAAACATGTCAGTCAAATCTCCCCAAGTGCATAGAAATCATGTAGACTTTTCTCTACAATCTAGTGCAGTGGTTCTCAACCTGTGGGTTGTGACCCACAGGAACTGTATTAAAGGGCTGGGGCATTAGGAAGGTTGAGAACCACTGATTTAGAGGGAAAGCAAAAGAGAGCCTAGTCCACTGTAACTCGTCACATGGTAAGTTTTAACATGGCCGAAGCCAACCGAGACCTTCAACCTTCAAGCCGTGGGAAGGAACTGACCTGAAAAGGAAAATGACATTAGGAGAAGCCATGACAGTAATGGTAGTAGCGCTAAAAGTTACATGCTTTAAAGGTGAAGATAGATATTCCCTATTTTAGACTTAAAGGATTTTTCTAATGGCTTACATGAATATGTTTATCAAAAATTTCTCTATTTCAGTGTTCTGAAGTTATAAACACTAATTTGAAGTCTTCTGTAAATATTTAGCCATGAATGATAGCCATCATGTCAAGAAGTTGTGAGGAGTTGGTTTCATTCTGGTATTTCGAGGTCATTACATGTAAAACAAATGTTTCATGCTAACAAATTAGCCCACTAAGTAAACAACCATGCCTCAAATTATACTAAACAACATGAACTACAAAGCTTATGACGTCTATATGTTTCAGAGCAATGCTCTTTTCTATGAATAGAGTAATTATTATAACTTACATTTTCCCATTACTTCAATTTTGCAAGAAATGTTTTGTTTTTACATCTGCTGAGTGTGGCAGATAATAAAATATTATGAATAATAGTATTTTCCAAATGCAAAAGAGAAGTCTAAGGGAATTTTATGGTCAAGAAAAGCATATTTAAAGTAAAAGTTCATTTCTACTTTAAATTTAATATCTGTGAAGAGAAATGCTATCCTGGGAAGTGTGAAATTAATGGGAGAGGAGAGGCATAAAAGGGTAAAAATGATGAGACCATTGTCCTTTTTTCCTAAAGATTATTGATATAATTGCACAGAAAGCGTGTGTGGCTGAGAAGACTGCCCTCCGTTTAGGGATCTCTGAGACGGTCCTATGCTGTCTGGGCATGTCTGAGGTCCAACTCTGTCTGTTTCACTTGTGAGGGTAAAGACAGCTCAACTCCAGAGCAGTGACAAATGAAGTTCTAGGTAGGTTGCTGACTTCTTTTTTAATACCTAAAAATAATGTTTTTTAAAGAGGAACAAAGCACCAGGTCAAAGGAAAAACAGAAAACTAATTCTGGGTGAAAAATAGAGACTCCGCTATACAGAGGGGAGGAAAGGGTGATAATCACAGCACAAGACGTTGGCCTGGGAAATGTCAGGTCCCCAGCATTTCTCTGATGACTGCTAATCTCAATTTTTCTTGAGAGGCTGACCCTGTGCAGTTGTTGATACTTCTGTTCAACCTACTGATTTAACATTTAACACTATTTTATGACAAATAATATACATGTTTTTAACAGCTTGAAGGGCCCCTCAGTGGTTTTTTAATCCATTCTCTAAATTCCTGTGTCTTATTCAGGTTCTGTGCAATTAGTTCGCTGAAGACAGTGGTCTGCACACTCTCAACCCTTCCTGGTAACCCTAATCCATAACTTAACATAGGCAAAAAATATGCAGAGCTTCTTTTATTAATGTGTGTGTAATGGAACGTAAGTAGAATGAGACGGGACAATAGTAATGGGGAAGGAGAAACATTTCAGGGCAGGGAAATGAAGGGGAAGTGAATTAAAGGTAAGTGTGAGTGAGGCCAGGGCTGGGGCAAAGTGCTGGAGTTCTGGAGGCTGGGTTCTTACTCTGGTCTGGCCCCCCCTAAGATGGTTGGTATTCGCTGCCTGCCACTGTGGTGGGTGTTGAAGGACCCTTCCTCATTTTGAATGGAAGCCAAGGTATAATCCTGAGGCCAAAGGCTGGAGTGAGGTGGCCTTATTCAGGGAGCAGAGCGTGAAGACCAACAGCTGTGGTCAAGAGTGAAAGCATGAAGTGCCGAATACCCCAGGAAGAGCCTGAGTGTTCACAAATCTGAGGGGTAATAGCAAAGTCAAATTTGGAACCCCAGAGCAAACACTCAGTAGTTCAGATGTGCAGAGCCATATGTTACTATTAATGTTGCAGTTAGTAATAATAATAGATTATCTGTGATTTCTTTTCCCACCTTGCTTCAGTGATAACTTCATTTTTGAATCAGATGCTCTGAAAGTAGATGCCTGGCTGGTTTTCACTGATTAAATAAGTGTTAATATTTGTTGATGCCATAGGGCAAAATACTGCAAGGCCCAACAATTAAGTTCGTGAACTCATCCTGAAATGCTAGAAAAAGTGCTACACCCCTCATTGCTAAATATCACTACAGTCCCCTTTGAAGTGTTCTCTTTGGGAAGCTATGCACCCGTGCCAGCACCTTGTCCACCCTTCAATGTGCTATTTCTAGGATGAGTTTATAAATTTAATTATCTGACCTCATACATGTGGGCTGGGTGAGCTAAGAAGAAGAAATTGTTGCAGAATGACCCACGTTCTACCCTCTGGAAACACTTGTGTCCCTCTACGTCAGTGGTTCTCAACCTGTGGGTCGTGACCCCTTGTAACAAAGAATACACCCTGCATATCAGATATTTACATTACAATTCTTAACAGTAGCAAAATTACAGTTATGAAGTAGCAACGAAAATAATTTTGTGGTTGGGGGTCATCATAACATAAGAAACTGTACTAAAGGGTTGTGGCATTAGGAGGCAATAGGAAGGTTGAGAACCCTGCTCCAGGTGGTCAGTGGAAAAGCACAGGAGCTTCTTATTACTGAACATCCAGACCAGGCATGCCGATTGGGTAACTATCTGCCACGAAAACCCCAGTCCTCTCAAGGACCTTTTTGCTCATTGCTGGTAGGATTGTACGGGCCGTAAGCAACATACTGTTTTGTTCATAGTGTCAAGCACATGAAAACAACTGGAATGCTATGCACATTCATTACGGTCTGCTTATCCTACGTACACACACTAATGTGAGTAGGGTTGAGTACAAATGTACTTAGAACTAGATGCAATTTTATGAATGCTTTTTTTATAACAGATAATAACACTACTCATCTCTGGAGTTGATTTTAATCTATCATATCTGTCGATTTCTCCAGATCCCCTTTAAATAAAGAACCCAGATCTAAACTCCAACATTTTTTGAAAAGAAATCCATAATGCAAAAATAAGGTGAAAGAAAATTCTGACAATTAAATCTCAGCAGTCCTTAACTCCAAAATATTATTTACTTTTTTCATAATGTTTCCTCATCATTGTCCAAATGAATATCTATTTTCCTACTTATAGCTATCATATATTCTGCTTCTGCCCCACATTATATTATGAAATTTTCCTATGTTTTCTATACAGTTTTCAGATTCATCATTTTCATAATTAATAAAGCTGAAAATGTCCCTCTACTTGATTTAAAACAAAGAATATTTGTGGTGTTCATGTATAGATTTAAAAGAAATACATCTATAATATAGCTATAGATAGATTTCCATTGCTAAGGCCATACTGAAATAATAAGAGTCGTGATTGCACCACTATAACCAAGATTTAAGTCTTTGACTTGGCAGCTCATGTGGCTTTAAATTGATTTTGGTTGTGTGGTGCTCAATATTGAATTTGGGCATAACTTTCTAGTAAAGAGTAAGAATGTTAGATTTATTTAGATGATAAAATCATTTGTCATGAGTTAATATCCATATTGTTAAATGTAGGAAGGGAAAACATACCTAAAGATGTCTGTGGTTCACCCAATGCTAATCTCCTTAACACTGTGCCCTGAGTCTCCAGTGAGTGCCTTGAGGAATGTTTTGGGAATCAGTATGCCTTTGTACTTGACTCTTCAGCAAACCCTCTGGGTCGATGACAGCTGCTCTTGCAATTAGCCCTTCTCCTGACCTCATGGTCAACCACAATAGCCTTAGAGATTTCAGGAAGGGAAACTATTACTTTTAAGGTATCTGGACAAGACCCACATGTGTGCAAATTAATAGGGGGACTGTTTTCTGTACTTTCTTCTTCTTCTCTCTTGGTTACAAATTGTCCCCAAACATATGTGACAGCACATCTGGTTACCTACTCCAATGGGTGAAGAAATGGATCTAACAGGAAGGGGAAGTCATATAATACTCCCCAGGAATGTTTAAAAGAAGACTCCTCAGGCTTTCATGGAAAATGGGAGTCTTAAGGGGGCATCTTAAGCAAGTTAAGTAGAATAATTTGCTTGCTTGACTTGTCTTTCTTAGTTCAGATGGTAGATATATGTGCAATAAGATCATAGTAGGATGTGCCAGGAGTACGGTACATGAAGCAGTTAAGGTCTTCAACTGGCTGCAGTGCTCAGTTTAGTATGAGCTGAAGTTCCTTCCCTCTTCTTGTCAGCTTTGAATCTCCTCATCGTACGGAGGGGCAGACGGCCATGAATGCACACTCACTTCATATCTGTATCTGCTGAGTCAAAAAGGCAGACTGTGGCTCAGAACTTAGTTTGGGGTCATTCTGGAGTGAGGCCAGTGAGCCCATGGAAAGTCCGGTTCTCTCTGCTCTTCATGCTGGCCTGTGATTCCCGTCAAGGAGAGTTGTCTACAAATTGTGAGGAACAGGGCTGAATTGGAGAAGTCGCTGTTTCATGCCACGTAAGTCTTATATATAAGAGTGAAGAAGAGAGTGGGAACAATGAGATATTATGGATAAAGTAGATGCTAAGAGCAGAGGAGATGGAGATGGGGGGAAGAGCAAGGAGAGATTGCAAGAGGAGCCGGATTACAGGTGATTGATGAGCTCATAGTGGAACCAATATGGGCAGTCACAATGCTGAACATTTTTCCGGTTGGAATATGATAGGAAAGCATTCTTTTCTAAGCATATTCAAGTAATGGTTGCACATGAGCAAACTTCCAAACAGAACAAAGAGAATTGTTGGAACTAAGGGATAGTCTCAAAGGAAGTGAAAAAATGAATTATTATTTTCTAAAAGGCCTATGAAAACAATATTCCAGATTCTGTTCACCCTCTGGTCAGACTCCCAGAATCTTTCAAAATGAAGAAGGTTACACAACTAATTTTGCCAATTATGTTCTCTGTGTTATGACAATCCTGCCTAAATTGCTTTTTTTAAAAAAAAATAGAGATATAAATTAATAGACATAAGGAAAGTTAAATTGATAAAATAAGGAAATTCTTATGTAGTGCTAACCAAATAACTCTGTAACATAATCCAAATGGTCATGAGAAAAATATTCTTTGGAATTATAGTGTAGTCTACTCATTACACATGTCTCATTATATATGACAGTTCTTTAAAAATAAAAAAAAATGCCTTTCATATTTTCTCTTGCAGCTGTTTTGGTTGCCAAAGCACATAGAGAAATCTGTGCTATGAAGAATATTGCTTTATTATCTTACGTACTTATATTCGTGTGATAATGAAAGCTACCATGCTACCTAGGATATGTTCCATCAATGTTTGTCAAATGAAGTAAGATAAAAAATAAAAAGTGTTGCAATGAGTATTTAAATATTGTGAGTAGGCTTGGCGTCTGTGTCTCAATGGGCTAAGGCACCAGCCACGTACACCTGAGCTGGCGGGTTTGAATCCAGCCCGGGCCCGCCAAACAACAATGATGGCTGCAACCAAAAAATGGCCGGGCGTTGTGGCAGGCGCCTGTAGTCCCAGCTACTTGGAAGGCAGAGGCAAGAGACTTGCTTGAGCCCAGGAATTGGAGGTTGCTGTGAGTTGTGATGCCACGGCACCCTATCCAAGGTGACAGCTTAAGGCTCTGTCTCAAAAAAAAAAAAAGAAAAAAATATTGCGAGCAACTGTCGAATATAAGTTTTAAAAATAGTTTTAAGAGACGGAAAATGCAAAATCTTTCCCCAGATATTTAACAAGGAGAGCCAGGTATAGACAGGGAGTACGTCATTAAAGACAGCAGTCATTCCAGGAATCCCTGATGAAGTTAGCATTTTAAAGTATTTCTGGTAGAATTAAAATTTAAACTCTCCAGTGAAACATCATTTGGCAGTAGGCCGAGAGGTCTTTACCCATGGAGGTCAGTGAGTGTTCCCAGAAGACAAGAGGAATAGATAACTCTTTTATCTCGAGTCTCTCACATTCATTGCCAAGGCTTCCGCAGCTGACTCTATTTAAGCTGCATCAGACCCGTGCCTGAGAGACTTTGGATTAGTCTAAAGTTGCTGCTTTGACCATATTAGTGATATTAAACCAGTAAGTACATGGATTATTCAAATCGGTGTCCTTGAATGATCTCAAGATCTTTTAGTAGGTAACTTCTAAGTGCCAAGAAATTTGACTTAATTAATGCTAATGACATTGATCTTTATTAAAAAGCTTCCTGTAAAAAGAATGGTAGTTTCTTTAAGACAGATTTGTAAGGTGTATACTAGTGGTTCTTAACTGGGAATCATTTTTGCCCCCTAACTCCAGGGGACGTGTGGCAATGTCTGAAGACAATTTGGTGTCACACCTGGGCAGAGAGGGAGCTACTGGTACCTCATGGGTAGAGGCCAGGCGTGCTGCTAAATGTAGCCCACTCTCTCACAATGAAGAATTATCAATCTAAAATGTCTGTAGTGCCACTATTAAAAAACGGTAGTTCGTAAGTATAAAGACACATTGTCATGCAATTTGAGGGAGCACCAGACTAAAGAGACTTTAAGATTTTGATTCATGGTCATGAAAAATTCTGACATTGTACATTTCCAGTGTGCCTAAACTACTCCCTAATAATAAATTAGGCTTCGCATGTCGCTGCATTAACTGTTTAAAACCACTAGGGAGCTATTCAGTATGTTGCTACTTTGGCGTGTTAAATACAGCCTTAGGGTATTTAGAAGGTTAACGGAACTTTCAGAAGTACCTAATTTACAATCAAGTATTAAGAAAACCAACACATGTGAAAGGGACATAAATGCACCTAAGAAGAACACATAAACAGGCCCAGTGTTCAGAGGACACGGAGCATCTTAGTGATGTGGGGGTGTGTGTGCATTTGTATGGAGGACAAGGTGTCATTAGCTAGGAATGGCTGGTGGTAAGTTTTGATCTGGGTTTCAAAGACAAGGAAAATTGTGAATTCGTGAGGAGGACATGCTAACCATTCGGTAGCCGTGTTAATGTAAAACAGAAAGGGGTTAATTTGCTAATTCAATTTCCTGAGAGTTTTCAACAAATAAGGAATCCGGGTTGGGGGGGGAGAGATTAATATCTACTAAGCAAAATCTTCAAAATTAATGCATTTTTTGATACATTTAAAATAGATGTTTATAATAACATTAGCAATATTCTGAGTACTTAAAGTATGATTGATGATTTTAAGGTAAATTTGAAAATTAAAAAAAATCATTACCATTTCACCATGTCACAAATTTAGTCATAATTGCATGGGGAGGGAGAAGCTGCCTTAAATCTATGTGGGTACTCTTTTTTAAAAAGAATTGACACGATTTAAAGGTGGGCCCTTTAACCATGGGGCTTTAAATACAATGAGGATGAATTTTATTTTTGATTTCTACAGTACTTCTAGAGAAAAAAAAATAGTTTAGCTCTGCTTGTTAGACACTGCTCCTTCCTTGATGCTCAAGCAAGGGACTTTCTGCAGGAGCAGAAGAGATGGGAGGAAGGCTCAGACGTGTGTAAAAACCCGCAGGATGTCCCATTGGTAAAACTATCTAGGTAAGAGCAGACCTTTTATTTTATTTTCTAAATGTGCTTTATACATTCACTTCGGCAGATCTAACATAACATTGTTAATCTAAATGACAAAAATAGGTTCCCTGAAAGAAAATGATGTTCCTTGGGGAATAGAACATTGCAATGAGAATAGGCACACTCTAGCAAACTGTTTGCATATTCAGGGAGTTAAAGGAGGAGAAATGCTTTCAAAGAAAAAATGAGAATTACATGATTGTTTTGAAATAATTATCTTTGGCTGCGAAGGTCGGTAACAAGGGTGATGCTGGCCTGAGACTGGACAGGAGACGCTGGACAGATGTCCTTGCAGGAATATTTTTTGTGTAAAGTTGTGACAGCTTGTGTGCAAGGTTGAGGTTTTGCAGAGTTTTTCCATGGCAGTTTTTTTTTTTTTTTTTTTTGTAGAGACAGAGTCTCACTTTATCGCCCTGGGTAGAGTGCCGTGGCGTCACACTGCTCACAGCAACCTCCAGCTCTTGGGCTTAAGCGATTCTGTTGCCTCAGCCTCCCTAGTAGCTGGGACTACAGGCGCCCGCCAC
>CAUYON010089943.1:0-62818 GCA_963573935.1 Arctocebus calabarensis | reverse complement strand
CTGGCCACATGCACTAGGGCTGGTGGGTTCAAACCCAGCCACAGCCTGCTAAACAAACTAAAAAAAAAATAGATGAGCATTGTGGCAGGTGCCTATAGTCCCAGATACAAGGGAGGCTGAGGCAAGAGAATTGCTTGAGCCTAAGAGTTTGAGGTTGCTGTGAGCTGTGATGCCACAACACTCTACTTAGGATGACAAAGTGAGACTCTGTCTCAAAAAAAAAAAAAATCAGGAATGTATTTTATCAAATGCTTTTTCTGAATGTATTTAAATGATCACATGCTTTTCATTTTAGTTTGTTTATATGGCAAATTACACTGATCACTGTTCAAATATTAGTGACCTTGTATTCTTGGAATGAACATCCCTCTGTCATGATGTACTCATCCTTTTACGTATTGTTAGATTCAATTTGCTAAAATTCTATTTAAAATTTTTGCATCCATGTTCATCCAAGATATTGGTCTGTAGTATTCTACAATGGTTTTGATTATCAGTACAATGATAGTCTCATAGAACGGGTTGTAAAGTCTTACCTTTTCTTCAATTTTCTGAAACTTTGTGTTAATTAGCATTATTTCTTCCTTAAACATTCATTTGATGGCATTCACCAGTGAAACCATCTGGTCATGGAATTTTATTATAGTTTTCTTTTCCTACAAATTCAAATTCTTTAACAGATACTGAGCTATTCATGTTATTTCTTCTTGAGTAAGTTTTGGTAGTTTGTCTCCCCCTAGGAGTATGTCCATGTCATCTAAGTTGTCCTGTTGATTAATACATAGTTGCTTGTAACATTCCTGTATTATTCTTTTAATGTCTTTAGACTGTGTAGTGACATTGCTGCCATTCTCAATATTGGTACATTGTATCTTCTCTCTTTTTCTCCTAGCCTGTCTAGAAGCTTATCAGTTGTATTGATGTTCTCAAAGAACTAGCTTTTGGTTTTGCTGATTTTTCACTATTGTTTTCTGCTGCAGTGATTTCCACTCTAACCTTTTCTTGCTCCTGTTTAACTTGTTCTTTTAGTTTCTTTTTTTAAAAAAAGTTATCAATTTGTGGCATTTCTTCTTTTCCAACATAGGCATTAATTTAGTTATACATTTCCCTCTAGGTACTGGTTTAGCAGCATCCTACAGATTTGAAATGTTGTTTTTTCATACTTTTCTCTTTTTATTTGCCCCATGGGTTATCTTAACATGTTACTTATTTGCCAAATATCTGGAAATTTTACAGATACCTTTCTGCTATTGATTTCTAACTTAATTCCATTTTATTGGTCAGAAACCATATCCTATGACGTGAATGTTTTATAATCCAGAATATGGTTTATGTTGTTTTCTTTGTATAATTGAAAAAATGTATTCAGGTGTTGCTGGTGTTCCACAAACGTCAAGTAGGTCAGGTGGGCTGATAGTGTTGTTCAATGCTTCTATACCATTGCTCACTTCCTATCTACTTATTCCATCAATTATTGAGAGAAAACTATTGAAAATTCCAGGTATAACTGGGGGTCCTTGTATTTCTTATGCTATTGTATTAGTTTTGCTCCAAGTATTTTGAAGCTCTATTATTAGATGTATATATGTTTAGAACTGTTTCTGAATAAGTGGCCTCTTTATCATTAGGAAATGACATTCTTTATCCACGATATCATTATCTGAAATCTACTTTACCATTAACTTAATTAACATATCACTCACACTTGCTCTTGACAAGGTTAGTATCCCTTGTCTCTATTTCATTTTATCCTATTTATGATATGTATTCAAAGTGTATTTCTTATAGACAATGTGTATGTGGTCTTATTCCTTCAATACAAACTGACAATCTCTGTCTTTTAATTGTGGTATTTGAAGTACTTACATGCTGTATGATGTATGTAACCATATGATGTTGATACAGTTAGGTTTTGAGTTTATATCTTTGCTATTGCTTCCCCCACCCCCTTAGGTCCCACCTGTTCTTTGTTCCCCCTTTTATCCTTTTCTATCTTCTTTCAGATTTAGTGCTTTTAGGATTCCACTTTATTTCTTTTGGTGACTTAAGTATAATTTATTGTCCACATGCTGTTTTTCACTTTCAATGTACTCTAATACTCACTTCAATTTAACTTGTCTAGTTTGTAACACTCAACCTTTCTTAACTCACCATCACATAAAGAAAAACAAACAATCAAGAACAAGAAAAAAAACCACTTGCCAGAATCTCTAATGAGCTTGCTGTTACTAAATCCCATGTATTTTCAATCCTCATTTTACTTATCCCTCAGTAACATTTCAGTTTACCCTGTTCTGAATTTCTCTTCTCTTGGTTTCTATATCACACTCTTTAGACCATCTCTGTGAGTGATATGTTAATCTGTTAACAAGTGAATGGTAAGGCAGATTTCAGAATTTGTGAGCCCACAAATTCTCCATCTCTTTTGCACCTTGACTTCTACTCAGCTGCTACCTTTTAGAGCTCCTCCTGGCTCAGTCCTAGCCCCTCTTCTCTTCTCTCAGTATCCTCAAAACATGGTCCTCACAGACATCTTCAGTGGCAAAGGTAGTGAAATTAATTTGTTTATATACGTTTTGCAAAGTTGAAATGTAAGATTAATGAAGATTTAAGAGAATTCCTTTATTTTCTTTAAAGTTACCACTCACTAGAATACCCCATCATGTTGGTCTGTTCTTATCAGCTACATTTAGCATTCACTAAAAATGGCAGTGTAAAACCAAGTAAACTTTGGATCAGTTTTACACAAAAGCCAAAATCATTTACTTTGTTGATAAAGATAGACACCAAGAGAAGTATCCCTCTCTCGATATTACTGAGAAGCTTATCAATTCAAATTTAATGCCTGAGAAAAAACATGCTATTGACAAATTTCTTTATTAAATGATTCTGTGATATGTATTGTCAGTGGCATATGATATAGAAAAGCAATTACTATCACATGAGTATTTCAGCATATTATTTTGTTGTACAAAATTGGACAAACTACTTTTTTTCCAGGAGAAAATAGAAATCAGTCCTTGACATATACAGTATATAGCATGTGATAAGGTAAAAGTACTCAACAACTTTTTGTTCTGCTTATCAGTGAAAACTCATAGTATAATGGAAGACAGTTTTTATTTAGACAATGACACTTTTGTGAGTTGTGACATAAGCTGAGAAAAGGTACAACACATTCAAAACTGAAAGAGTATGAGCTATACAAATAGCAACAAAAGATGCTGCTATATTATACGAGATTCTTTAAATGCATGGACACAGTAAGGAGTCAACAATATGCTTCCTGATTATGATTGAGTGTTGAAGAAAATAATAGAAATTGAGTATCATCAAATCTTGACTACTGAGAGAACATTCTATAATGCTGTAAAAAGAAACAGCAGTATTTGCAACTTACTTCCCACTCAAGTTTTCTGGCTACCAAGGAAAAAAGCACCGACAAGTTTCCGAAATGAAGGATGAGATAAAAGTCATTTTTTCATGATGCTGATATAATAATCCTGTTTCCCAGAGGTCTGATTAAATGGGGCATAGCAGATATGTATTTAAAATTTTAAATAATATAAAACTCCTACTTCAAGGCTAAAATGCTTTGAAACCCTTTGACTGCGGGGCACTCAGAAACAAAATATGCCAATTGAGGTGCGCAGTGATCCTAACAATTGTTACAATACACAGCACAGTACTGGATGTTCTTTGGCTTTCTACCATCAAAATAACGCAAGTTGGTTCCAGTTTCAATATTTTATATATTTATTTAAAAAAGTAATATGCAAACAAAAAAAACTAACATGAAATAATAAAACTTTGCCATATCAATAAAAATTTAATAATCCTTTTTTGTATGGCACAAGTCAAAACACAGTTCAATGCATAATCCAACATTACAATGTACGCATTGATATCATGTTTTGATTTACTTTTTATGTTTTATGCAAACAACACATCTCCAGCAGGTATTTTGCCATATTCCTGTTAGATTGCTATGCTTTGACAGAAAATTCCTATCTATGAGATGGAAAGGACTATTACCAGAAACATTTCTTCCTCTATAGTTACTTGTCTTGTCAATCAGACATTTTTCCAGGATTTCTCTAATTAGGTGTATATGAAATTTTCATTAGTTGTACTTTTATAGCATTATAAAGTGATAAAGCAAGGATGTGGAAAAAGTTTTTGTACCACTTTAACGTTTTCTGTATAGTATTTATGGAATTTAAGATCATACAATTATAATCTGGTATAATACTTGGCTTCATTATTGGTTTTCCTGTTTTACAGTATTTTTTTTCATTTCTACTAAATAAGCAGAATGAGGGCCAGGAACAGTGGCTCATGCCTGTAATCCTAGCATTCTGGGAGGGTGAGGTGGGCAAACTGCTAAGCTCACCGGTTTGAGACCAGCCTGAGCAAGTGTGAGACCTCCGTCTCTAAATAATAGCCGGGTATTGTGGCAGGTGCCTATAGTCCCAGCTACTCAGGAGACTGAGACAAGAGGGTCAGTTGAGCCCAAGAGTTTGAGATTGTTGCGAGCTATGAAGCCATAGCAATCTAATGAGGGTGACAAAGTGAGACTCTGTCTCAAAAAATAAAAAAAATGAGCAGAATGATAGGTTGACAATGTTAAAAACCTCTCTTTTGTCCTTCTATTTTAATACTAACAATGTATCTGTAGACATTAGTTCACCTCTATGTAATTTATTAGCCATGTGGGGCATTCTATACCTAATTTTGTAAAAATTCCAAATTCATTTGTTTTATTGTTATGTAGAAGCATATATAATGATGGACCTTGTATGCCAGTTACAAGTGACCAGAATATGACTTTTTATAGATATGGTTTCAGCAGTGTCATAAGAATATTCCCCAATTTGCCTATTTTAGCAGAATTTTCATAATCTTCAATGTCCTTATGTGACCCCCAGTTTTGCAGTCACATAGAACAAAAGATTTTACCCAAAAACCTACTTCTCCCAACATAATAGACTTTCATCAATACATATATGTTGAAAAGGATAAAATGATTGTGAAAAGGAATCCTGTAGTTTATTTACAACACTATGTGTTTTTAGTGGATCATTATTTGTTGTTTGTTCATTATCATGAAATTGCAACATTGGTTATCAGTAAGAAATTATCAGTTCTTTTTCATGATTTTTATAAAGATTTCTGTTTGTATTAATCTATCAATTGACTAATATTCACCCAGAAATAATTTTTTTTATTCTGTGGACAGCAACATTGATATGGCAAAAAATCAATAAATCTCATCAGCTGTTGTGTTTTCCCATGCATTCAATCGTGAACACTTACTATTTTTTGAACTTTTTGAAATACAATAATTATTGGGTTTTTGTACAATATGATTAACCAAATGTTCTAAGAATAACAGTAGGAATACTTCTAAAATTCATAATTTGTTATGAATAATGGCTTTTATTCCTGATATATTGACATGAAAATTATACATTTTTGGATTCAAACTGTCTTCTCTCCATTTAGATTGCCAGGATTGACTTCTTTTAAATTTGAAATAGATTCTACACTTTTGTTTTACAAATCAGATTCTGAAGTACTTGGCGGTTAATGTTTGTGTGTGTGTGTGTGTAAGAAGTATTTTTAAAGCTACCTCTGTGTCCAAATTCTCCAACAATGATCAGGTCTTCTGAACTTGACAACTCTTCGAATTTATCATACTCCATATTTATATATACTCCCATAAGAATCCACTATTTTTACAATTATTTCAGGCACAACTGTGAAAAATATTGAGAACAAAGATAGGATACTTACAGATACAAGTCAGGTAACATAACAGTAACATGTGTTGTCTCGTCTTTGTTTGCAAAATGAACAAGGCCTATGGGTGTCATTTGCACCAAGCAACCATGTTGCTAAACATCTGTAGGCAGTTTGCAGTGAAAAGGTTAATGCTGTGAATAAAACACTAGATTTTTTTAGTAACCAAACGATGGTCCAAATGGTTCAAAGGCCAGAATGTGATTACTTCCCTAAACCTGATGGTTTCTTCACTCCTAAGAGAATGAGACTGAATACACTATTGTGGACATACAAAGAACACATCTAAATGTTACAACAAAATGTGAGAAGATACTTCCTGGAGACTGAAATAGTCAATTGACTTAGGAATCCACTTGCTCCTATCTTCCAACATTCAGGCTGGTTGAAAGATTCATCCCTATAGTTGTTTTAATATTATAAGCTTGTCAATCTGGCAACTCAAAGAGCACTAGAAATAGTCTTCAGGGAGAAATAGTCCCGTAATTTCTCAGTCTGTGTTTGATCTTCATACACGTATTCCAAAACACCTGAAAGAGCCAGCAAATACAAGTTGCAACTCTTGAAAATTTATAATTGTGGAGTGGTATATCCTAATTTAGTAGAAAAATAGGGTTAAAAAAAAAAATGAAAGTGTCTGGGTCTAAACCTACATCTCCAGCGATCTATCATCAAATTAAGACACAAAATACTTTGTAAGAGGTTATTTTGAAAACTCACTCTTTTCAATGAGGGAAAAAAGACATTGCTTTATTATGTAATTGGTTTGCATGGGTTCTGAAAGTTTGAAAAACACTGTCCTATGGCTCTCATCTAATTGCACAATTTTAAAGGCCATTGACAGATGCTGAGGCCCAGACTTCAATTTCTAGCCCAGCCTTCTTAATCCAACTGCCTCCCTGACTTTATTACATGATACCTCATAGGCACACTAAACTTAGCGGATTTAAAACCAAACTCTTGATATCCTCCATATATCTTTCCCTTTTCCAACCTCCCTGAATTCAGTGAAAATGTCTCATTCTTCCTGGCTGCCTGCACTTGTAATCCAAGGTGTGGCCTGAAATACCTACCTCTCTCTCTCCCTCCTACTCTCCACTTAGCCCAAGTCATCTTTCTCTCTACTGTGGACTACACAATCGGTCTTCCCACAGCCCCTTATGCCCCTCTCTATTAGTTTTCTATTGCTACTAAAACAAATTATCACAGATTCAGTGGCTTAAAATAACACCAATTTATTTTCTTACATTTCTGAAGAAGTTTTATACGGGTTTCAATGGGTTAAAATCAAGGTAGGTTTAATTTCCTTTGGAAGGTTGTAAAAGAGAATCTTATTTCCATGGCTTTTGAGCTTCTAGAAGGCATACACACACCTGGGCTTGTGACTACCTTCCTTCATCTCCAAAACCAGCTGTATCTCTTTGACCACTTCTTTTGCCCCTATGTTCACTTTTAAGGACCCTTATTACTTTGCTCTCTGCCTCCCTCCCCCTGATAATTCAAAATAATCTCCCTATCATAAGGCCAGTTGATTAGTTAATTATTTCCCCTTTGCCATGTAACATAACATATTCACAAACTCTGGGAATCCCCTACCATGCCCTCTAATACAGAATTCATTTTCCATATAGCAGCCAAAGTGATTTTCTTAGAAACACCAATATGCTCATGTAACTTCCCATATAAAGTCCTCCAATGACTTGCCACTCCTCTAGAGATAAAGTTCAAAATCTCAAACATACGCCACAAAGCTGAGCATGGCCTGGTTCCTACTACCTTCTGGGCATGTCTCTTGGTTCACTGTGCTCCAGCCACACAGGCTTCTCCTTTTCTCAAGCACCAAGCTCCTTTCTGACTTAAGGTCCTTGTTCACACTATGTCTGCCATCTGAATAGCCCTCCCCAGGTTCCATTCAACCTTTACCTGGACAGTTTTTGCTTAGTCCTTCAGAAGTCTGTAAGAGTTACTTACACAAGGCTACTTTCTCTGATTTAGCAGTCCTGTACTGGCTCCTTCTACATTGTCACCATATGCATTTTTCTAGTTTATTTATTTTAACTACAACTGGAACTAAATATTATTTTTGCAATTATATGTTTAATGTCTGCCTGTCTATACCAAACTGTAAACCCATAAAAGGTGAAGTGTAGTCTGTTTTGTTCAGCACTGTAAACCCTGAGACTTATCACCAACTGGCTTATAATACAGTCCTGGGTAATAAACTACACTGTCAGGAACCCATCATCATGATACTATGTTCTCTTGAGAACTTCCATTCCCAGGAATACTTTTTGTTTGGGGGGTGTTTTTTTGAGACAGAGTCTCACTATGTTGCCCTCAGTAAAGTGCTGTGATGCCAAGCAACTTCAAACTCTTGGGCTTAAGCAATTCTCTTGCCTCAATCTCCCTAGTAACTAGGACTACAGGCGCCCTCCACAATGCCCAGCTATTTTTTTGTGGTTCCTGTAGTTGTCATTGTTGTTTAGCAGGCCCAGGCTGGGTTTGAACTTGCCAGCCCCAGTGTATGTGGCCAGTATCCTAACCACTGAGCTATGGGCACAGAGCCACCAGGAATATATCTTATTTTCATTCTCACCCCACCTTGTGGGTATGTCTGTAAAATATACTGCCTGATTCAAGGTAGATATTCTACAGATATTAGTTTCCACTGCCCACAGCCCCTCTGTCTTCATTCTCTGAAGATGCCCATAATAAAATTCTAAACATCAGATATGTACTTTCTCTACTTCACTCCATCCAAACTCTACTTGCCATTCTCTTCCATGGACATCGGTGATTTTGCTTCCTTTGACCTACGCATAAGGCCACTTCTATTACTTGATGACCCAGTTCGAGGCTTTACTTTGGTAAAGGTTCCTAGTCCCCCAGACCCCTTCTTGTATCCCTTTCTCCCCATGATCTATATTGCAAGCCCCCAAGGAGTAGGCTCTGATCTGATCTATGTTTGTATCCTCTTTCCTAGTGTCTGGAATGGTGTTTATATGTAGTAGATACTTACTAAATATTTGCTGACTGAGTGAAATGAATGAGTTTGGTTTAATACTAAGTTTGAATAACAGAAGGACGACCAGTCAAATTCTTTACCACTCAACTCAGAAGTGTCAGGACTAAAAATGTACACTGGCTGGAATAGTCACTAGAGTAATATTTGAAATTCATCAAAAAAAGGATATATTGATAGGAAAAAAAAATTAAAGTTAGAACATTTTATTGCCAAAAGGCAGTGCAGCTAAATCAGGATAATTCAAGGATAAATCATAAGAAGAAGAAATCTAAAGAAATACAGTCCCAGGGAATACAAAAAGGAAGAATTTTAAGGAAAACCTATAATGGCATCAAAATTGCGGAAAGACAGAAGAGGTTGAAGACATACAGATTTCCACTCCATGTAGTGATTCAAAGATTCTTGGTGACCTCCCAGCAAGTAAAGTGTCAGAGGCAGAAGCTGGGCTGAAGGACCTGAGGTATGAGTGAGAATGACAAAAAGTATTAATATAAAACTATGCTTTCAAGAAGCCTGACAGAAAAATAAGAATCATAGCTCTGAGGAAGTTTAGAAGCAGCTCTGAGTATAAAATGACAGAAAAAGATGGCTCTGCAGGTAAAGCACGTCACTAACACACAAATGTTATCATTGCTACCACCAAGGAACAGAATGAAGTAAAAAAAAGACTTGGGTACTAATACAATTCTGTTGTGTACTCTCTGTGTGATTTTGGAAAAATCATTTTCCAGTCCTCAAGCTAAGCATCAGATTAGGGTTAATAAGGGTGCCATTTTGGCTTGGCACCTGTGGCTCAACAATAGCCTTCATTTATAAAACAGATTTGATTACCTCAGTCAATTAAAAGAAATAACAAACAGTGATTTATAATAAATTGAAAGTAATGCAAAAGTCATTTCCATTTATCTCTAGGATGCACTGTAGTTTTGTTGTGTATTTTAAAATCTTCCTAACTATATTTGGCTGGGAAAATAATTTTAGAAAAGTATACCACTTTCTATAAATAAGGTATTACTACTGCAATAGGTGGTTTACATTCTTGTTATATAAAGATGTTTGTCATTTTTCAGTTCCACTCATCAGCATGAGATGCTCAAACTCTGTTATATCTAATACTATCTATTTATTCCAATCCCAGCGAAGAGCACTAAGACAAAGAAAATAAGACAGAGGCCGCACCTGTAGATTAGTGGGTGGGGCACTGGCCACATACACCATGGCTGGCGGGTTCAAACCCAGCCTGGGCCAGCTAAAACAACAAAGACAACTGTAACAAAAAAATAGCCAAGCGTTGTGGTGGGCGCCTGTAGTCTCAACTACTTGGGAGGCTGAGACAAGAGAATCGCTTAAGCCCAAGAGTTGGAGGTTGCTGTGAGCTATGAGGCCACAGCATCCTACTGAGGGCAACATAGTGAGACTGTCTCAAAAAAAAAAAGAAAAGAAAAAAGAAAATGAGACAAAGAAAAGAAGAATAAAATCAGGGTACAATGAGTCAAAGCAGTAATGGCAAAACCTCCTACTTCCTCCTACAGATTCTGCCAGTTTCATAAACTGTGGGACATTAGTTACAGGCTACTTCCCCCAAGGTGCAGAACTGCCTACTGCTTCTATTAATCTGGCCTGCCATGGTAGCCTTATGCTTACTCTAAGGCTCCAGGTCAGTGAAAAGCATGAACGGAATCATCAAAGGCCTTACCTCTTTATCAAAAAATAAAATTGTGACCTGAGGTAAAGTTTATTTATCATTCCTTGGTTACCTTGTTTTCGGTTTCTCTCCCAGGGAAATGTTACAAGGTAAGTGGCAATTTTCCATATTCAAAATACTTTATGAAGACCTTTCATGTGGAAGGGGAGCCTGCTTCTGAGTAGTACCACGGCCAGAGTCAATGTAACCATTTCCTCAAAGTACTTGTGAGTAGAACACAGTATCACATAGTAGATATATATGCAATAACAGCAATAGAAAATATATGTAGGCTGGGTGCGGTGGCTCACGCCTGTATCCTAGCACTCTGAGAGGGTGAGGCAGGAGGATTACCTGAGCTCAGAGGTTTAAGACCAGCCTGAGCCAGAGTGAGATGTCATCTCTAAAAATAGCCAGGTGTTGTGGCGGGCACCTGTAGTCCCAGTTACTTGGGAGGCTAAGGCAAGAGAATCGCTTGAACCCAAGAGTTTGAAGTTGCTGTGAGCTATGATGCCACAGTACTCTACTGAGGGTGACAAAGTGAGACTCTGTCTTCAAAAAAAAAAAGAAAGAAAAGAAAATATATGTATAATGAATACTACCAAAAACACATAGGAAGAAACTGGGCTGAAATCTTCAATAAAGTAGTTAACAATATCCTTCATTTTGGCTTGGCGCCTGTGGCTCAACAATATCCTTCATTTATAAAACAGATTTGATTATCTCAGTCAATTAAAAGAAATAACAAACAGTGATTTATAATAAATTGAAAGTAATGCAAAAGTCATTTTCATTTATCTCTAGGATGCATTGTAGTTTTGTTGTGTATTTTAAAATCTTCCTAACTGTATTTGGCTGAGGATAACATTAAAATTAATTTTCATTCTATGAGCACAGCTGGACAGACTACCCTGATGCTAATTTTATTAAAAGAAACTAACAAATTGCTAAAGAAACTCAAATGTGAAATATTAATTTTTAAAATTAAAACTATGCTTACTGTCAGCACTCATATGCTCACAAAAGAAAAGCAGAATAATCAATAATAAAGCACAGTAGCAATTATATTAGGGGACATAAAACCAAGAAGAATGTGGGATAAAGTGCAGAAGGTTCACCACCATTAACAAAAGTGAGCCTGCTTTACTGAAATTAAGCCAAATCAGAAGGGTGATTCCAGAGAACACTGAGCATTTTACAAAGAAATGACATAATGATATAATAAACCAAGTATACAGACGCTTGTTAATGCCTTTATAATTCTCACAAACATGTAAGTAATCCAATAGCAAATTCTGATGTATGTGTGATACAGGAAGGAGAATGTAGTGGGAGCAAAGATCTCTCTGTATTATAGTACTGATCAAATCAGTGCGCGAGCTTATGTTTTTTATATATATATATTTGAAAGATTTCAGGCAGGGTGCAATGGCTCACACTGGGAGGCTAAGGAGGGAAGACTGTTTGAGCCCAGGAGTTTAAGACTAGCCTGAGCAAGAGAGAGATCCCTTCTCTACTAAAAATAGAAAATTAGTCAGGTGTAGTGGTGCAGGCCTGTAGTTCTAGCTACTTGGTAGGCAGAGGCAAATGGATTGCTTAAGCCCAGGAGTTTGAGGTTGCTGTGACAATGCCAAGGCAATTTACCAAGGAAAATAGAGTTTGAGACCCTGTCTCAAAAAAAAAGAAAGTAAACAAAGAAAAATCATGTGACCTTGAGTAAGACATATACTTGGCTGACTAAAGGGTTTCCTGTAAAGAAAGCAAAGACTGCTAATAAAAATTGAGTATATATCTAAATATGGAGAGATCGATACAGTATATATCTATATAGGAACACATATAGTGTATCTCTACATAGAGATAGAGATACATATACAGATATAAAACAAAGATTGTTGTTGACAGTGAAATTGAACATAAAAGCATATATAAGCAAAGTACATTCTCATAATTCTAAATTATTTTTGCTAAAATCAAATATAAGCAATTATTTTCTTCTAATATGACTTTGTGAATCAAAAAATTTTCATAATGACCATTGTTACACAATGGATAAGGTGAAACGAAAATGTGCAACTATCAAATCCAGATGATAAACTAGTTTCTACTGGATAAAAACATAAGGAAATTTACTGACAGACTTTCTAGCTTACCTGAAATACTGATTATAGTGAAGAAGTTATTACAAGTACGGAAACTAAGCATCATTAAATTCAGGCTGTTACCTCAGCATATGGGGTAGTTCCGCATACAGCATGCATGCACAAGGACATTTCTGTCAACAATGGACCCAAATACAACAATAGTCCCACAATATTATAATACTGTATTTTTACTGTACCTTTTCTATATTTGGATATATTCAGATACACGAATACTTACCACTGTATTACAACTGCCTACAGAATTCAGTACAGTAACATGCTGATAGGTTTGTAGCTTGGGAACAACAGACTATATAAAATAGCCTAGATGTACAGTAGACTAAACCACATAGGCTTAGTACACTCTATGATATTCCCACAATGACAAATCAGCTAATGATGAATCTTCCAGGAGGTAATCCTGTTGATAAGTGGCATATGGTTATATTTTGTCCAACAATTGCTGAAATGTCATTCTGCCATTTTTCCAGGCAACTCCTAAGTTGTAGATACTGCTGTCCTACTAGGCGAGTTCGACCATAACGACAGATAAAAATTCTTGGCAAATAGAGTCCACTCTTTGAGAGCTGAATTAGGGCTCAGAAAATGATACCCCAAAGTATAGTATTTTGTCATGCTGAGTACTTTCAACGAATGGAGACTGTAAGTTCTTGGAAGCAAAGTCTCTCTGATTTTTTTCCTGTCCTTTTAATCTCCTGTTTCTCTTTCCCAAAGACAGAATTTCTCTTCCCCAAGATAGGGTATATAAATTAGAACTCCACTTCTACAAAGCAAACCATAAAATCTAAAATTGTTACTGAAATCTTCCCCTTCCTATGCAAGAGCTGGCCATAAAGAAATTCTCTGAGGGGCCAGGCATGGTGTTTTATGCCTGTAATCCTAGCACTTGGGAGGCCAAGGCAGATGGATTGCCTGAGCTCATGGATTCAAGGCCAGCCTGAGCCAGAGTGAGACCTCATCTCTAAAAATAGCCAGGTGTTGTGGCAGATGCCTGTAGTTCCAGCTACTTGGGAGGCTGAGGCAAGAGAATCGCTTGAGTTCAAGAGTTTGAAGTTGCTGTGAGCTATGATGCCGCAGCACTCTACCATGGGTAACCACATGAAACTCTGTCTCGGAAAAAAAAAAAAAGAAATTCTCTGGGATCTCTTAAGGCCAAGAATTCAAGATCAGCCTGAGTAAAAGCAAGTTCCTGCCTCTACAAAAAAAAGACAAATTAGCCAATTGTGATACATGACTGTTGTCCTAGCTACTTAGGAGCCTGCGGCAGGAGGATTTTTTGAGCCTAGAAACTGGAGGATGCAGTGAGCTCTGATGATGCCTGCACTCTAGCCCAAGCAACATGGGAAGACCCTGTCATTAAAAAACAAAAAGAAATTCTCTGACCTACCTTGTCTGACAGTAGATCAAGACCCTTATTCCAGAGAGAGGAGTTCTGCCCTACACCCAGGCAGAACCAGCAGGAAAGAATGTTACACAAAGACCAAGAAGAATCTGAACAGACAGGCTTTGCTGGCTTTCCCCCCTCAGTCTATTACCATTAGATCATTCATTCCCTTTGTCCAATCACATTTCCACATGGTTGTCCATTCTTCATTGAACCTAAGCATAAAAAGTTTTCCATGGGTCTTTGGGTCTTCATTTCTGAAGGCGCCTGTATCATATAAAACTTCAATTAAATAATTTTATTATGGTTTTCTCTTGTTGATCTGTTTTTAGTTATAAGGAATGTTGGTCATGTCACTTACAATGAGGAAAGGTATCACACTCCTCCCCCCATACAGTTGCACTTCAAGTAAATAAACGTATAAAGACAAAGTAGACAAAAATACGTGCCGATACAATGCAAATACCGGAGTCAAACAAGGAAACAGACTTGTGGTTGAAATGTCCCAGATCATCAAGTGTCTCCACTGAAAGAAAACATCTTAGAACTTCACTATCTACAGGATTAGAATATACAATCCATCCCTCAAGGTTTAAATGGTTGTCCACCAAGAAGGGAAAAAAGGTGTACCGATGCTTCCCTCCTTTTAGGCCCATTCAAAACAAGGGGGTCAGATTTCCTCGTTTTAGTTGAGCGGGACTGGGAGGTAGACCTGAGAAAAATTAAAACTAGCAGTTTCGAAGGCCAGCAACTTCAAAGAAAGCGAAACTTAAGTTTTAAAAAACGATGAAGGCAGGCAGGCCGAGAAATCACAAGAAAGCGTTGAGGACCCCACCGCGCCGTCTCCACCGCTCAAAAGGGCAGAGACTGTAGCGGCTGCAAGACCAGCAGCATCTTCGTCCCGGAACGCAACAGCCAGGCTGAAGCCGGAGCAGAGGAGCAGTCCCAGGAACCCCCTTCCTGCCCTTCTCTCGTCAATCCCGCCCACTGGGTACGCCCCGTCCCGCCCGGCTACTCACCGGATTCGCTTCCCACATAACGGAGACGAGATCGAGCGGGAAGGGCCCGGGGGAAGGGGCTACCCGCGGGGCCTGGGTGTTGGGATATTTCCGCGGGTCCCCGGGCGCGGACGGAGAGGTAACCTCAGGGAGGCCTTCCCTCTCTCCCTCCCCGTCACAAGCTAGCGTCTTCAGACTACCGAACCACCCGACTTCCGCCCGAAGCCAGCCAATCAGCAGCGGCCCCGCTCCTCTCCCGGAAATTCGCCCCGCCCCAGTCCCTCACTTCCGGGGACTTGGGGGCGCGTCGTCGTGGGCGGGGCTTGCGAGTATCTGGGCTGTGAAATTTAAAGTGTTTGTAGTTAGCCACCCGTTCAGAGGCACATCTCCGCACTTCATCCCCAACAGGCAATCCGCAAGCCGCGGCCGGTTGTATTTCTTTCCTAAGAACCGATATTTATGGATCACAGTGTAATGACCGAGCGTAAGCTAGGCCTGGGAATTAATCCCCGCTAGTCCAATGGCATTTAGGACAAGCTTCTTAACCTTTAGATTTCCTCATCCTTACAATGGAGATAATAATGGCATGTAAAAGTACAGTTAGCAACAGTTATTTGGCACGCGGCTTAATAAGCGGCGATTATGTGCTCAAAAGTGAACACTGACCTATGTACAGTTTCTACTCTCATGGATTTTAGAATCTAGAAGAAAAAAAGTAAAAAGTAAATAATTTAGAAAAATTAAAAGGTGCAATGTGGCTTATGACACATATAACCTCATATAACCACATGTAAGGTTTTACTAATGCTTACCTAGAGTAAAGTGCCTGGGAAACTCCCTCAAGAAGCTTAGGAGGGGAATAATTTTCCAGGCAACAGAGTAGGATCCACCCTTTCATAGGAAATGAAAGCGAAGCAGCTGCAACAAAGTAGGATCTATTCATAGGAAATGAAAATGAAACACATGCTTGTTATGTAGCCTTCTGGACTTTTCTGTACCTCTACACATTTAAAAAAATAAAATATCAAAAAATACTTAAGATTTAGAACTTAACTTTTTTCATTTTAAATATGATGGGAATATCCTTACATTTCAATATGTATAAATCTGTTCTACCACTTTAAAATAGATTCATAGCAACCCATAACTTGTATGTATGATACACACACAAATACACATAAACACACATTTGAAACAATCCACTCTAATAGACATTTAAGTGGTCTTACTCTTTATTTCAAAAATATGCTGCATTCCTGTACAGACATTATTTTCACATTTGTCCAATTACCTCTTTTTAATTTATTTTTAGAAATTTTTTTTTTTAGTATGAGATTATGGAAATTTTTACCAGATGGTTAACCAGTGGCCCCAATATCATTTATTGAGTAATCCATTCTTTCCCTACTACTTTAAAGTGATACTGTTAATTATAAACTAAATTTGCATAAACAGAGGGTGCCCCAAAAATACACTTTTTAAGAAAGGGAAAAAAACCGTATTAAATTTGTAATGCTCAAGTCACATTTGATTTCTGCAATTGAAGAAGTGGTCAATGTTACTTGTATTCATCTTTTGCTATCAGTATATATTGAGTATTACAAATGTAATACCTTTTTTCTTAAAATGTGTATACATTTTGGGCACCCTCTATATGCATATGTACATATATGTTTCTGAGCATTCTCATCTATTTTATTAGCTATCTACTTATTCCCATGCTGTGCTACACTGTTAAAATTATTATAGCTTTGTAATATGTTTACTTATTCATAAAGAAACTCCTCTACTACATCTCTTCTTACTAAACATTTTCAAAATCATGCGTCTTCCCTTAAGGAACACATCTTTTCAGGTATTTTGGTCTTTTATATCTTTAAATACATTTAAAATTTTTTCCACATAGATTTGCAAAATTCTTGCATAGTTCTTTCCTAGGTATATTTTATAGATTTTTTTTTTGTGAATGAGATAGTTTTTATTGCTGTGATTTAGGAAAGCTATTGATTTCGTGTATTTGTCTTGTATCCTGCTACACTGTGAAAATGTATAATTTAACAGCTTGACAGATGATGGCTCTGAATTTTTGTATAAACAATCATATGGGTTTGGCACCTGTAGTGCTGCAGTTATGGCTCCAGCCACATACGACAAGACTGGAGGGTTTGAACCTGGCCTGGGCCAGCTAAACAACAATGACAACTGCAACAAAAAATAGCCAGGTGTTGTGGGGGGTGCCTGTAATCCCAGCTACTCAGGAGGCTGAGGCAAGAGAATTGCTTGAGCTCAGGAGTTTGAGGTTGCTGGAAGCTGTGACGCCACAGCGCTCTACTGAGGGCAACATAGTGAGACTATGGCTCAAAAAAAAAAAAAAATCATATCACCTCCCAATAATGCAGTTTTTGATTCTTCTATTGAATTAGCCAAAACCTGAGAAAATTTTTGAAGAATATAGGACAAGACGATGGATGTTCAGGCTTAATGCAGTGAGGTAAGAATGTGCCCCTAGTTGGTACTAGATATTTTTTAAATATACTACCTTCTTTAAAGAAATTTTCTTCTATTCCTAGTTTACTATAAGTTTTTAACTGGGAAAGGAAGTAAAACTTTGTCAATTGTCACATAAGTTCTAGTACTACATTTGCTTTTTACTCTAATCCATTAATAATAAATTATGCTGAGATTTCCTAACGTTCACCCCATCTTTACATTTCTGAAATAAATTGTGCTTTCTTATAGTATATTACTTTTTGAATATCATGCTTAGTTCAATTTGTCAATATTCTATTTAGGATTAAAATTTATTTGTCATTAATAAAATTAATCCATTTTACTGATGATTTTGTGATTATCTTTAATAAATCTTGGTATCAGAATAATGCTAAACTTGAAAGTAAGCAGTAGCAGTTCATGTATTTAGAAATTAGCTCTTCCTTGAAGGTGGAGTGGATTTTTAGGAGGCAAATTTAACTAAAAGGGGTAGGACCAGTTTCTGGATTTTTTTTTTGTTTAAGTTTTTGGCCAAAGCTGGGTTTTAACCCACCACCTCCGGCATATGGGGCCTGTCCCCTACTCCTTTGAGCCACAGGCACCACCCCTGGTCCTGGATCTTTTGTGGGCTGAAGCTGTACCTCATTTTCTTGAAGCCCTGAGATTGCTTGGGCTAATGATAGGAGAATGAGATGGAGTGAACACAACTGGCTTAGAGAAATATTGAATGAATTAGGTGAATAATTATTTGAAATATACTGCTGTATCCCAAAGGAACATGAAGGGAACTGAAAATAGCTGAGCAAATTTTAGTTATTATGCTTTGGGGTTTATTTTTACTGAGTTAGGACTATTGCATTAAAAAGTCAGTGTGGGAAGGGTCCTTCATGATTATTTAGTCCTAGCATCACAAGCTGACAGCTAATGAGCTTTAGTACACACAGAATATTTAAAATGTTTTGAATAAATTGCCACTACTTTAAAACCAGGAATTTCACATTTAACAATATGGATTTCCAGCTTCATTTTCACATATGCCAACAACTGTTGAAGACATGTTAACTCCTTTTGACTGAGAATGGACTGTTGGCCTCCTTAAAATTATCCACTTGGAGCCTATTAAGTATTTGGATTTTAAATAACTAATAATCTACTTCTTATTTTGTGTTGTAAATGTAATGGATCTAGAACTTTCTAAAATATCCTCATAGATAACAACTTCACCTCTCTTATAACTTACTTAAGGTTGAGCTCAATCATTGATGTCTAACCTCTCAGAGTCTTTAGTAGATTAGAGCAGCACCTCTCCCCCTACCGCTTATCTGTGCGGGATACATTATATCACCCCTGGTGGGTGTCTAAAACAACATATAACACTGGACCCTATATAGATTTTTTTTTTTTATCTAATAACCAAGATTGTTGCCAAGTGACTAATGGGTGAATAGCAGACAAACATTCTTCAGAGATATTTTGGGTTTAGTTCCAGAATACACAATGAAGCAAATATCATAATAAAACAAATCACGCATATTTTTCATTTTCCCAGTGCATATAAAAGGTATGTTTATATCATACTTTAGTCTATTAATTGTGTAATAGCATTATGTCTTTAAAAAGTACATACTTTAATTTTAAAATGTTATTAAAATGCTGACAATCATCTGATCCTTCAGCTAACCATAATCTTCTTGCTGGTGGAAGGTCTTCCTTGATGGTTGCTGACTGAATAGGGTAATCGTCGCTGAAGGCTGGGTGGTTGTGGCACTTTCTTAAAAAGAATGAAATTTGCTACATCAAACTTGCTTTAGGGAAATATTTCTCTATAGCATGTGATGCTGTTTGATAGCATTTTACCTATACTAGAACTTCTTTCAAAATTGGAGTCAATCCTCTCAAACCCTGCCACTGCTTTATCAACTATATCTATGTAATAGCCTAAAACATTTGTTTGCCTTTCAACAATATTTACAGCATTTTGACCAGGAGTAGTTTCCATTTCAAGAAACCTCTTCCTTTGCTCATTTTTAAGAAGCAACTCATCATTCTTTCAAGTTTTATTAAACGATTGCAACAATTTACTCACATCTTTAAGCTCTACTTCTAGTTCTCTTGCTGTTTCACCACATCTATAGTTAGTTCCTTCACTGAAGTCTTGTATCCTTCAAAGTCATCCATGAAGACTGGAATCCAATTCTTCCAAACTCAGTATCAATAGTGTTGATATTTTGGCCTCCTACCATGAGCCATTAATGTTCTTAATGGCATCTAGACTGGGGAATCAGTTCCAGGTTTTCAGTTTCTTAGTATAGATCCATCAGAAGATCATCAGAGGAATCCCTATGTGTGGTGGCTATAGTCTTAAAAAAATGTATTCCTTAAATAATAAAACTTAAAAGTCAAAATTACTCCTTCATCCATGGGCTTCAGAATAAATGCAATGTTAGCATACATGAAAATAATATTAATGTCCTTATATATCGCCATCAGAGCTCTTGGGTGACCAGGTACTTTGTCAAAGAAAACAAATGTTTTTTCCTGAGCAATAGGTCTCAAGAATGGGCTTAAAATATTCAGTAAATCATGCTATAAATGATTTGATGATATAAATGTCATCCAGGCTTTGTTGTTCCATTTATAGAGCACAGGCAAACTAGATTTAGCATAATACTTAAGGGCCCTAAGATTTTTGGAATGCTAAGTGAGCATTGGCTTCAACTTAATGTCATCAACTGCATTAGCCCTTATCAAGAGAGTCAACCTGTCCTTTGAAGTTTTGAAGCTAGACATTGACTTTTCTCCACATATAGAAGTCTTAGATGGCATCTTCTAATGTAAGGCTGTTTTATCTACATTGACAATCTATAGTTCAGTGTAGTCACCATCATCTTAGTCAGATCTCCTGGTAACTTCCACTCCTTCTACATCAGCACTTACTGCTCACCTTGTACTGTTATGTAAAGGAGGTGGCTTCTTTCTTTAAACTGCATGGACCATGCTAGCTTCAAACTTTCCTCAGCAGCTTCCTCACCTCTTTTAGCCTTCATAGAATTGAAGAGAGTTAAGGTCTTGCTTTGGATTAGAGTTTGGCTTAAAGGAATATGGTGGCTGATTTGATCTTCTATCCGGCCTACTAAAACTTTGTTATGTCAGCAATAAGACTGTTTCCTTTCCTTAGCATTCATGTGCTCACCATAGTAGCACTTTTAATTTCCTTCAAGAACTTTTCCTTCGCATTTACCCATTGGCTGTTTAGTGCAAGAGATCTAGATTTTGGCCTATCATGGTTTCAACATACCTTCCTCCTTAAACTTAATTGTATCTGGCCAAAATGAGAAATGTGTGGCTCTTCCTTTTACTTGAAAACTAAGAGGCCATTAGAGGGTTATCACTTGGCCTAATTTCAATATTGTTGTGTCTTAGGGATTAAGGAGGCTCAAGGAGAGGGACACAGATGGGAAATCAGCCAGTCCATGGAGCAATCTGAAGACACATTTATTGATGAAGCTGGCTGTCTCATACACACATGGGGTTCCAAAACAATTAATACGATAGTGATATCAAAGATCACTGATCATAGATCACGGTGAAAAAGCTTGAAACATTGCAAAAATTACCAAAATGTGACACAGAGACACAAGGCAAATATATATGCCTTGGAAAAATGGGGCTTACAGACTTATTCACACAGAGTTGCTGCAAACCTTCAATGTGTAAAAAACACAATATCTGCAAAGTGCAACAATGCAAAATGCAGTAAAGTGAGCAGGCCTGTGGACAGCATGGATGTACTGTGCAAACGGGTGATTCCTGCCCTGGAAAAGACAGAGTGAGACGGCGGTAGAGTTCATCATGTTACTCAAAATAGCATGCAATTTAAAACTTATGAATTGTTTATTTGGGGAACTTTTCAGTTAATATTTTTAGACTGTGGTTAACCGTGTATTACTAAAACCACAGAAAGCAAACTGAGGTGTGGGGATAGTGTACAATTGGTCATTGGTAACCGTGGGTCCCACATCCATTTCTGAACAACCACAGATCAAAAATATCTGAACAAAAATGGATGGGTGCCACTGTACCGAACATCTAGAGACTTTTTAATCTTTTTATTACCAACCATTTGCAGAGTCAGGTATGGTAAGTAATCTACAGATGGTTTGAAGTAAAGTATACAGAGGATTGCATAGGTTATAAGCAAATACCTCACCGTGTTATATAAGGGGGTTGAACATCTGCAGGTTTTGATAACTTAAAGGAGTCTTGGAAGCAGTGCCCCCGCAGACACTGAAGGGTGACATTACTTTCTGCGGTTTTCCCTGTTACGTAGAGTCTGGCTTGGGGAAAATTTCCCTCTGTATCATAGTTGCAGGCAAAGTGCCACAGCAGTTGAGTGATTATACGCTACTTTTCTCAGGAAGATCAGACATTTTATTTCATCTTCTGTATTTTCTGTGTGTTTTCTGCGTGGAGATGTCTTAAGCCAGGCTGAATCCAGCCCAGGGATCCTGAGTGCAGCCCCTCTCTCCCACTCGCTGAAGATATTTAGATCTTCCAAATGCCAGGAGCGTGAGGAATAAATGGCCGAGGGGAAAGGAGAGAAGCGGAGGAAAGCAGCAAAGAAGACCTGGGAAATGTGAAAATAACAACCAGTTGGAGAAAACAGGTGGATAAATGAGGAGAGTGGCAAAATGAACTTGTGGAGAAAAGAATCAACCTCCCCATGACACTAGAAGAGAGAACAAAGTAAGCGGTGAGATGCAGGATTATTTCAATGTCATTATCATGATTAGTTTTGTTTTGAAAGGGCACGTTTACAACCGAAATTTGAGGAACTCTGGGTATGGATGTGGGAGACAGACTGGATTAGACAAAAAGGAGAAGCAGGAGATCTTCGGAGGAAGGCGCAGAAGGAGAGCTGAGGGGCCTGAAGAGGGCGAGGGAGGAAGGGAGAAAAAGCCACATTTGTGCCCATCGGCCCTGAATATAAAACCCCAGCCTCAGTCTGAAAAAGAGCCAACAATGAGGCCGCCCCAGCTCTGCTGCTGAAGTCTGACACATTAACAACCCCAGCAGGAATTAAGAGGTGAAATAAGCAGATGAAACATTCACCGAAGCCCAGATACGCATTCCGAGGAAGGAATTTTCCAAAAAATCAAAATGAAGCCTACAAATCTTCTTAATCAGGAAACATGACAAGAAATGAAATTCAACCTAAAAAAAAAAAAATGAAGTGCTAAATAACTCACCCATCCTATATGGAAAAGGCTCTATTGAAAATACCACTGATTATTAGTTTTAGCTGCTCAGGGAAATTATCTAAGCACAATGATGGACATCAACATTCAGCTCACAGAGGCAGTCCAAAGCAGCAGCTGAGATGTGTGGTCATCCTAATTAGAGGATGGAGAGTTCTGAAAAGGCTCTGGAGCTGTGACATTCCTGGCTGGGGCTTTCCTTCCAGGAATGCCGCAGTAGGGTCTTTGGTTATCACTTTGTAAACAAGGACCTAATAGGAATGATCTGGAAAGGGACAACAGAAATGACCTAGAAAAAGAGTATGAGAAGCTTTGAGACTAAAGCAGAAAGCAGGAAAACCCTTCCCTAAGAAATAATTTTAAAAATGAAGCGATAAGGAGTGAGTAAGAGCCTGGGGTGGTGAAAAGGGGAGCCAGAGGGTGAACTGCTTGGACTTAGGTTACTCCAGACACGTGGGGGTTCAGTTTGTGTCTAATGAGCACACCCAGGGGTGTTAAGAAATTATAACAGATTATCTGATATGATAGGCTTCATTCAACAAATATTTAGGAAGCACCCTTCATGTCCCAGGCACTATCTCTAGGCTTTTGGATAGATCAGGGAACAAAACAGATAAGCCCTCTGCCCTTATGGAATTTACATGTTAGGAGGTGGGCAGGCCTTGGGGTAGGAGGAGGGAGAGACAGACAATAATATAATAAATAATTACACTGTACAGTACGTTCTAAGTGATAAGAACTATGGAAAAAAAATCACAGATCGGGGCAAGGAATATTGGGAGTACTCAGGAAGGTCCTCACTGAAAGGGTAATATTGGTGGGAGAGCTTGGAGGAGATAAGGGAGTGGATTCATAGAGACCTGAGCACAGGGTATTTCATGCAGAGGGAGCATCTGGGGCAAACTTCCTGAGCAGTGAGATGCCTTGCGTGATAAGGTAGAGTGAGTTGGGGTGGGGGGAAGAGAGAGAGAGATGGGGTGGAGTGAGGAGAGGCAGAAACAGAGAATGAGTTTGAGGAAGAGTGTGGGGGAGAGGAGGAGCGGATATGCGTCCTGAACAGGGCCTGATGTCATAATTAGCAGATACTTGCAAGGCATTAGGTATGTGCCCAATACTCTTACAAACTCTTTGTATTTATTAATAAACATAATTCTCACAACAACCCTATGAAGAAGCTGCTCTTATGACCCTCATTTTACATGGAAGGGAACTGAGGCACAGAGAGACGAACTAAGATGAGGGCCTGCGCTCCTAGTTGGTACCTGATGCCATCTGCCAGTGTGGTTTAAGCTACCTACTCCAGATAGCAGCCCCAATTAAGAACAAGAAATCAGGCCTTACTCAACCTTAGCTGTCTTCAAGTTCACTTCTAGGCTACATTGATGTTTTTCTTTTTTAAAAATCAGTGTTGCCCACTGTCTTTATCACCTGTGACCCTTTCCTTGGCCCTTTATTCCATCCCCTTAATAGCTGAAGAACTGCCCTTTTCTGCACGTGAATCCCTGGAGTCTGTTGCTTCTGCAAATCAAGCACATGTCTATGGACAGAGCTTCGGTCCAGTTAGCAAGGGGCGAGGATGCTGTTTTCTGTAGATGAATGATGTCCTGCAGATCAAAGATAGAGCATAAAACTGAGTTTAAAAACTGGGTATCACGGCTTCTCCAAAAGGCACAGTGTGGCGGGGGCATGCTTGTAACATAACCTTTGTTGGCTCAGGCTTCTTGGGCTCTCTGTCCTGTTCTCTTACCACAGCACTTTAATACTAAATCCTATTGAACTTTAGGCATGGGTGAACTGTACGGCTTGTGAATCATGCCTTAACAAAACTGTTAAAACAATTAATTTTTTTCAAATGACAGGACCTTGGCTTTCACCTCCCTTGTTTACTGTGCTGACCTCTGTCCTTCCTCACACTATCTTCAGAGGCACAGAAAGAAGCTCAGAAAGATGATCACAATTCCTGAAGCCCAAGCACTCCACTCAACATTACAACTTTGTTTTGACTCCAGGGATGACAGCATTATGCCAAGGAAAAGAAATGACTCTTTCCCATTAGACCTTCACTACCAATTTTCCTTATTAAAAAAATACTTTTTAACTTTAACATTTTTTTACTTTAAAATATGTGTGTGTTACAGAGTAAAAGGCAATACTCACCTACAAGGTTCTTGCATGTGGCTAGCTGCTTTACTTTGCCATGGAAAGGGCACCTGTTCTCTGCCATTGTGGGGGTGGGGGAGAGGCTTCTTCACTGGCTAAAACATTCAGGAGATGCAGGGACTAATTCAAGCCCTGGACCTAACTAGCTGTGTGATATTGAGCAACTCACATCCTATGCTGGGGCCTCGGTTTCCCATCTAAGAAGTGAGATGATTGGACTAGGTGATCTCCAGGCTTGTTGCCATCTCTCAAAGTCTCTAATTTGATATCACACTGAGACCAATGTAATGTAGGGAGCAGATGATACAGTCCCTGTCTTTGAGGGACTTTTCACATACTGGAAAAGGCTAAAAAGTAGCCACACAAAAGATTTGACAATGATATAAAGTGAACATACAAACCATCTCCAATTCTTCAAGGAGCAAGAAGCAGCTGAGAATAATGAATGATCAGAACTCAGCACTCGGGTTCAGAGCACCTGGCTTTGAATCACTTGTGCAACTAACATAACAAGGAGACTCCCACCCTGCCAGTCCCTGGGCCCTTTGGGCCCGGCCACCCTGACTCCTTATTGATCTTGTGCATGGCCCCAAATCATCAAGTAAAAACTTCTCAGAGCAGAAAAGAGATCTTAGCCATCATCTGACCCAAACCTTCCATCTGCATTCAGAATTTAGGATAATTCTTACATTGTACAAGTACTTATACTACCTTGCTAGTATAACTTTGATAAAAGGTTCTTAACATTATCCCAAATCCTGAATAATCTTGAAATGGAATGGAAATCTAACACCCTTCTCTTCAAAACCTGATGAATTAACTATGGAATGGTTTTAAAGGTGAGTTTTACCATGGCATAGGGTTAACAAGACTTTCCTGGCAACTTTTTCTCTAAAGCATTGCCCTGAAAAAATTAACTTCTGTTCTCTATTGTCGTGTATTTATGCATTTTCTTATCTCATCTTTTCATTTCAGATCCATTTCTACTCCCTCAGGCTACTGCTGAGCATTTCTACAGGTCTCCAGTCATGTGTCTTTGCTTGTGTTAACATGCCAGGAGTCCTAAGAAAGGGAAACTAAAAGGAAATAGACAGGAAAAATTGCTTGTGATCTCTGCCATTCAACTCTTTCATTTTTCATTTGTCCTGGGAGGATTTCTTTCAGTCCCAGCTTCCTGGATTTATGCTTATTCTGGAGACTAGAGTGACAATCGTTACCTCTGGGAAGGATCTTGGGAGTAGCTTGCCTACAAGATATACGGGTATTAGCTATTTGACCCTTGAGATTTCTTCCGATCCAGATATTCTAGGCTGTAGAAAGGAGCAGTGGTCCCTCGTAGATTGTCCCAAACGGTCTTTTTTTGTCCTTCCCTGTTTGGAAAATGTGCTCATTTCTAACACGAGATGGCGCTGGTATACAGGCTGACTAAAAGAAAACAAAACAAAAATCAAAACACACCATGATCACAAATGTTCTAATAAACCAGAGTTCCTTTGTTTCTGCACAGAAAAGACCAGCTTTTGTCAGGCACATTTCAGAATAGCTTTCTGGAATAGCAATAATCTAGTTGCACTGCTTACCCTAAATCAGCCAAGTAGTCAAGACTGAATGAAAGCAGTATAATGTGTACTTAGGAGTAAAGATATTTAAAAAGAATTGTAAATGCCTTAACTATGTATTGTTAAAAATAGGGTAAGTGATCATGAGATGTAATCAAAGAATGGTAAGTCTTGGATTTTTATTCTTACCTGTATGGGTCCTTGCTGGTTTAACACTGATACGGATTCAGATAACTTAAGCTTAAATGCAACTTTCTACTTCCCAACAGACCAAACCGTTTTCACATTTTTGGATTTACTTGAGAATTAGTTGGCGGAGCATTTGATGACTAACTCACAATTTGAATTATAACCACCAATCAAGTTCTGATATCCTAACATCTAAGTTGAGTCTTAGAACTCTGAATTTGGAAAGGAGTTTCTATGGCTTCTGTCTTCCTCCACACTGACAAGTGGTCAATCAGTCTCTTTAAACTCTTGTAGTAACAGCAAACTTGCCACTCAGAGAAGCGACCCGTTCTATTTGCAGACACTTCCAAAGTTAGAATAGTCTTTCTTAGATTGAGTCAAAGTGTAATTCCATATGATTTTTATGCAGACGTCCCCATCCATTATTTTAGAGGGATGCAGAATAAACTGCCTTTTTTGTCCAATGGCTTTTGAAACATGTGATGACACAGGCTTCCTCAGCCCAAAGCACCATCAGTGTCTGTAGCCACTGTTCATCTGACATGGTTTCTGGATCTATCTTTGGTTATCTTTCTCTGATTTATCTTACAATGTGCTCTGATCGCATAGCCAGCAGGCCCACATTAATTGCATTCATTCAACTACTATGCTTCTGTGAATGGAGTCAAAATTTGATTAACTTCCTTCACAGTCATGTCATACTGTGTTCTCTTTGAAGCCTGTGACCAACTAAAACTCCCAGATCATTCACATGCACGTGGCAAGATCTGCCCCATCCTAATATATGAAATTGATTTTCAAAATTAAAATGCAGGTGGTATGCCCCACAATATCACGAGGATTTTCGCTCATGGCTGTGGTCGGTCAAACTTACTTTCAATCACTTAATGCAGACTCTTGTGTCAGGTATACTTGTCACCTTGGGCAAATGACTTGATCTCTAAAAACGTCAGAGTTACTACTTTCCTCATAGGGTGGTAAAATTTCAATGTGATATATTTATAGGAAATGTATATTTAACCCAATTCATGGCACATAGTAAGTTGTCGATAAATATTTATTGTTACTACTATTAATATTATCCCACCGTCCTTCATATTAACTATCCCCCTGCATCTATGTCACATGGAAATCTGACAAGCATCTCCTCTAAGACACAAAGAAATACTATTGGGGAAATGTAAAAGAGAGCCTCTCTCTGGCCCACAGCCATCATTCCCCTTCAGGCTGCTCTATGCACAAATCAGCACTCTTTAGGTATAATTCTTACCCGAGCCAGGGTTGTACATACTGGCTATCAGCCAGTTCATGTCTTATCACAAGGTAGTTATAATAGATCTTGTCAAAGGCCACGCTGAAAGAAAGTATGGTTTTGATGCCTCTTCTTTCGACCAATCTAAAATCCCTATCAAAAAAGGAATAAATGAAGACATGTTTTGTTTCTGAGATTTTGGGTTGGCTCTGAGTGATCTCTGCTTTTCTAAAGACTTACAAAGAGTCTACTTAATAATCTGTTCAGTTGATGGGTTAAAGTGGTGAAATTGTGGGTTATTTCCCCCTTCGTTTCTATTATTATAATAATGTTTGTGGAGTAAATAGCCTTTTAAAATTCTGTTCTAGAATTCTGCCAGGGATAATTGTCAAGCTGACTGGCTTATCGTTTTTATAATATGCCCCTTTCCCCCTTGTTGAAAATGGGGACAACTCTGTCCTTCTCTTGTCTGTTAACAGTTCTCCCATTCTCCATGCTTTTTCAAAGATTATTGACAATGGTTCTGGGAGTTCTTTGAGCAACCTGGGACGTGATTTGTCTAAGTCTGGAGATTTGAATTTATTAAGGAGGGTGAAAAGAACACCACACTAGTGTCTAGCTCTGGCTTTGCCATTTACTAGCTGAGTGAGCGTGGGCAGGTTTTGATTTTGTTTTAGCCTAAATATCCCCATCTGTGAAATAAAGCACTTGTGTCAGATGAAGTTGAAGGTCCCTTCAAGGTCTTGGGGCCTATGTTCTATGTCTCAAGTAATCAGACATTTTTCTACTAACTTCTCTCCTTTGTCCTGGATTTCAGTTTCTTCTCAATAAAAGTTGTTCTAACCTTGTTTATTTTGGTATTGAATCCAAATACCTTAGCGTGGCACTTAGGGTACAACACGACTTTGGCCTCACATTTAGTCCAACTTTATCATCCCTTTTTCCAGGTACAAACCTTCTCTCCATCAGGAGGGACCTGGCTTCTCCTCCTGAATGAGCGGTTGCAGGCTCCTCTCAGTCCTTTTGCTAAGACCACTTCCCTAAGGTGGGGCATCTCCCCAGCCACCTCTCTCAGTCCGATTCTACCCCTCCTTCTTAAGGCCACATTTAGTTACCAGTTCCTTTTTTGGGAAATGGTTCCTAATCGGTCCATGTCATGGTACACTCTGCTCTAAATTTCTGATGCATTCAGCATGGATCATCTGACACTTAATCATAATAATGCCTTGTGGCATTTGGGGGTACACATGTTGTTGAGTTGTATTGTATTGATTTCCATGTCTTAGCTTCCTTCCTCCCCATGTTTCCCCCCTTTCCCACGTGGAGCACTGTTCAGTGGGTGCTTAATATACCCTGGAGGAATATTGAATGAATTGGGAGCCATTATCAATATTTTTTCCCTAATGAGAACATTTAAGTGATTATCTAATACATGGAAATTTCTTGTTCATCTCAGTAGTCTTAGAAAGGTAAGTCGTTACTCAGATAGCTTAATATTAGAAAATATTTCATTTCAAGACAAGAAAAGGATTTTATTATACAATTGATAATAAAGCTAAAATTAGCTCACTTTTCTCCCCACACTATCACAGATAAGGGATTTGAGAACAGTCGCAGCATATACACAATTACTCATAGGTTCAAGATCAAGTTGGACCCAGTGGTGCCATCCTATCCCAATCTAACTCTTTCTGCTTTGGCCAAGAGAGCCTTACTCTTTGGGTTGGAGGCCAGGTTTATACTTTGTCTAATAAGCAGCATAGTTACATTTCTTTTTTAAAAAAATATTTTATATATACATGATTTTTGTTGTTTGGGATTCATTGAGGGTATAAAGCATTAGGTTACACTGATTCCATTTGTTAGATAAAATCCCTCTTATAATTGTGTCCCACCCCCAAGAGGTGACATACACTGTGACATCCCCATTCCACTTCTACCTCCCCTCTCCCCACTTGCTTATTCCCCTTGTATTAGTTCATCTACTGCCCTCATCTACCCTCCCCCCTAGTATTAGCTCATCTACTGCCTTCATATTAGAATAGAGTACATAGGATTCTTGTTTCTCCATTCTTGTGATGCTTGATTAAGAAGAATATGTTCCGCCTCCATCCAGTTAATGCAAAAGATGTAAAGTCTCCCATGAGTTACATTTCTTAATGGAGAAAGTACTTTTATGTGTTCCACCTTACACCAAGTATATATCCCTGCAAACATGGCTGGTATAAACACATCAGTGCATGGAAAGAGACAATTGGCTTCCCCCACCTCTGATGTTTTTGGAATATTTACTTTCAGCAAGCTATTAGTTGTAAGAAGCAATCTCCAAAAACACGTTAGTATCTAAAAATCACCTGTGTACCGGCTCACAAAGCATGCCAGAGACAGTAAGTCATTCATTTGTTCCATGTGTGCTGAGCATCTGCTATGTACAGACCCTGTAGGAGACATAGGTGTTGGAAATGGAGATATAAAAGACATACAATTCTCAGTCTTGGGGCCAAGACTGAGATAAGCAGACCAGATAAGCAGACCACTCTGTGTGGGAAGAGAAGCGCCACAGTAGTGATTTGTGTCTTCACCGTGGCTGGGGCTGACAGGTGAGTGGAATGCAGCCCGGCACTCAGGAACACCCCCTCTTCTCTCCACTCCAGACACTACTGCACACACAGAAGAGGCTCACTGACTGCTTTGGTGGTCACTACCTCTAGTCTTTGACCACCAGCAAAAAGTCAGGAGCTGAAAGGCCAAATCGCATGCTGCTGTCATGAGTGCTGCAAATTAACACATCGGTCCAAGGCTTATAAAGCAGTATTTGTACATAACTTGCATTGCCCTGGTTGAGGGTGATAAGCACAAATTTCCCGGGCAAATATAAGTAAAGCTGGCACTTATGAAGCTTGTAACAAAGGAGTTCAACACAATGATAACATCGGACCTCTTTACAAGAAAGCAAACATAAATGTGTGTGAGGAAACGACTCAGCCATGTGCGCCTCTCGGGCCCTGGAACATAAACTCTGGCTCCTGGGCTCTCTTTTAAGCAACAGTTATCCAGAAAGTATGCCACCTTAGCCACATCTGTCCCTTTCCCCAAAGAGCACTGTGAACGGAGTCAAGGAGAGTACTTGCCCTGAGAGATCCTCTCCCTGGGAAGCTGACCTTGTCAGCTGCCCCAGTGTCCTTCCACTCGCAAGTTCTAGGCCTGCCAGTTTCCCAGACCTTTCTTTCCCTCTGCCTTGTCATCTCTTCCCCTCACTCCCCCGCGGCTCCTTCAGCGAACGCCCTGTGATCCTGTGGGACTGGGCAGCCGAAGTGAAGCGGTCTTCTCCTTCAGCCTGAGAAAACGGAGCCCCAGGGATGCCTGGCTACTTGCCCCAGGCCTACTTTCTCCACTTTTTCTGCCCCCCAACTGTCTGCACACCGGCCTCCCGCGGCAGGAGGCTGAGCCTCTGCCTCTCTGCCTCAGCTCCCTCCCATCCTGTCTTGGTGAGGCTGAAGAATCTCGGAGGTGATCTAAGCTCCTTTGGCACTGAGGCGTCATTGGTCCAGGAGGAAAAGGACTTCTCAAAGTCTCTCTCTTGCTGGAAAACGCCTCACCATGACTGTGATTGGGCAGCCATGTGAAAGCATGCTCCTTAAGTAGCATCAGATGACGCCAACTGTACAGAAACATGCAGTCGATGGAGCAGACTGGGATGGTGACCCTGGCTCTGCCGATTCCCAACTTTCGGTGTTGGACCTGTGAATATTTGGGTCTCTTACCATGTCCTTAACGAACAGACACAAATCCCTCATCAATTTGGTCTGAAGACTAAGTCTGATCATACATGTCAAGCATGTGAGCCCATGACTGGCATATTTTATGGACTCAGCAGTATCTGTTTTATTTCATGAAAATGACTTTGGCCTTCAGTAGAAAGGTGATTTGTTTAAATTTTATTTTCTGAACTTGAATGCTTTCTTAACAAATCTATTAGCCCAATGCCTTATTCAATGCCTTATATCAATAAATATAAGTATCCTTAAAGCATAAGAAAAATAGCAATTCTTTTTCTTTTCAGAGTAGACATTTTCACTAGCACTTTGGCTCTTAATAAGACCTTAAGAGACCTAGTTTGTCTGAGAGTACAGGAAGAATAAATAGTCAGAGAAGAGGCATGAAACTTTTATTCCACTGTGGATAATTTCTGGCTGTGAGTGTCCATAAAGGCCTTTATCAGATGGTAGCCATAGGATGTTTCAGAGCCCAGCGCACAATGCTCTTTTATTCCCCAAATGTGTCAGGGTCCAGCCCTAAAATCACGGAGCCAAAGAGGAGACTCTTAGACTTACTTTGGCCAGAACCCTGTTAGAACACCTCTCAATTGTGAGGCGTCCAGACAATTGTGTCCAGACTTAGAGACATAGGGGACAGGAGAGAAGAACGAGAATGAGGAAAGTCACATCAGACTCAGTAACTATGTGCTCTGCTTCAGATTGTCTCTTCTGAGCCAGGAACCTTACCACTCCAAAGGATGTGGGGGATTTTAAGACACAATACATCTCACTTTCTTGTTTTTTTGTTGTGTGCGATCTTGCCAGGGCAAATGGAGCCAGGACAAATGGGAGGTCTGGAGCTGTCCTTCCCCCAGCCACATGGAGCTTCCAGCTATGCTGCAAGCAGAGCCTCGCTGACATTCTGAGAGCCACGTGGGTACGCCCTACCTCCAAGATCTGCCCCTTCCTCTCCCTTTCCGGATATGGCCCTTCCCAGGCCCTTTCTGGATATCATCCTAGAGCTCCCTTAGGATTGTTTGCTCTGTCCGTAGAGCCACTATTTGTTCATCTTTCATGTCATAGGAACACTATTTCAAAGAGTGTGCTCTGACACCTTCCTCCCATCTCCACTTCCTTTAATCACATTTTTTAAGTCCAATACACATAGATCATGAATACATTTATGCATATGTGGGGTACAATGTGTTGATTTTTTTTTTATACAATCTGACATGGTTACATCAGACCAATCAACATAGCTCTCATCTCATTTACTTGATTATCATGTTAAGACATTTACGTTCTACACTTAATAGATTTGACTTGTACCCTTGCAATATGCTCCATAGGTGTGGTCCCGCCGTTTAACCTCCTTTATCAAACCTCCTCCCTCCCCTCCCTTCCCACTCCATTTCTCTCCTTCATCCTGGGCTATAGTTGTGTTCTATCTTTCATAACAAAGTGGGAGTAAATATAAGTAGGTTTCACAGAAGTACTGAGTACATTGGATACTTTTTCCTCCATTCTTGAGATACATTAATCACATCTTAAGCCCTTGCAATCGGGAATCGGCCCAGACTCCTCCCCTGTAACTGCTCCCTCAAAGCTCACTGACCTTCTTCTTCCCAAATCTGGTGACGTCTCTAAGCCTGCCTCCCTCCTGGATCTCCCTGAGGCAGATGATGGCTCCTTCCTCAGGAAATGCTCCACATCCAGTCTCTTCCCTTGCCTGCAAGAGTTGTCTTCACTTTTGGGGGGAAAGAAAGTAGAGTATAGACTCACAGAGTAAGGCCTATTTCGGTCTTGGCTGCCACCCCCACCTCAATACACGCGCACACACACTGTGAGTCCCTGACTGTGGGTGTCCTGCAGGGCTCACTCCTGGCTGTGTTCGTCTCTCTCTCAGCGAGCTCATCCTCTTATGTTTTTAGCTGTCAGCTCCGATGACCACTTCCATCATTCCTAATTGTGACTCTCGGGTGGACTGTGTCTCATAGTGTAAAGTGTGTGTCCACTTGGTGTCCTTTCAGATTAACACCTCTCTACCCTTCTCATCTCCATGGGCCCTTGGACCTGGTTCCCTGAGTTCCACCCTTCCTGCACACTCCATTCTGAGCTTGTTGGGGAGCCTGGCTGTTGCTGTCAGCTTCTGTCAATCCATTTACCAATCCTTTGGTATTCCACTTTTATACCATCACCATGATGAGCTGGGCCTCTTGCAAAGGCTCCACCTCTGCATGTGTACAGGAGATCCCGCCCCTCACATTCACTTATTATCCTACATTCCTCTCCTCTCTTCTGAATCATCAGTGCTTCTCTGGGCATGGGTCAGTCCCATGAACATTCAGATATCATACTCACATCTTAAAAACAAGCAATTGTGCACACAGGAAACCTTTGTTAACCCCACTTCCTCCTCCAGATGACATACCATTTCTCTTTATAGGGCAAAACTCCTTTCCATAGTTGTTTATGGTCACCATTTCAGACCTTTCTTCTCCCATATCCTCTGGTGAAGTCACTATAAATAGGATTACACAGTATCCCGCCCTCTTACTCTCTTCCTAGTACATAATCGTCACCACCAAAACTGTTCGTATTGAGGTCCCCAGTAATCTCCTCACCATGACATCTGATGGTCATTTCTGAATCCTTGCTAGTCTGGATTCAGACTCATCAGGGACAGCTGGTCTCTCCATTCTTCCATAATATTCTTTCTTCACATGGGTTCTACATATCCTTGGGGGTTCCTGCACCCTTTCTGGCTATTCTTTTTTTTCTGCTGTTGTTGGTCGGGGCTGGGTTTGAACCCACCACCTCAGGCATATGGGGTCAGCGCCCTACTCCTTTGAGCCACGGGTGCCACCCACCTTTCCGGCTATTCTTTATCAGTTTCCTTGTTGATTCCATCTTACATCCCCTTCTTGTAATGTTAGAATGCCATGGCCCTGGTCCTCAGGCCCCTTCTCTTTTCTTATTATACTCTCTTTCTTGGTGATCTTATTCCATCTACAGGTTTAACTACAGTTTAGTATGCGTATGATGCCTACATTTGTAATTACACATGCACACGCCCAATTGCCTAGTCACAATCTCTGCCTGAATGTTTAATAGGTAACTGAATGGATCCAGAACTGAACTCCTGGTCTTAATGCCAAATCTGCTCTTCCCATAGCTGTCCTTATCTCAGTTAATGGCATCCTTCTGGTTGCTTAGGCTTAAATCCTTAGACACTCTCTCTCTCCTTTACATTTAAAATATATACAGAATGAACCACATCTCGCCACTTCCAAGACTATCTCCCCATTGTGGCCCCATGTGATAGCCTCCTAACTGGTCTTAACTGGCATTCTCCTTCTAATCTTGCCACCTACACTCTATTCTGAACAGAATTTTCAGATTGATGCTGTGAGCCTGTTCAAATGTAAGTTTGCCTCTCATAATAATCAGAACAAAAATAAAAATATTTATATAAGCCCTTCACAATCTGGGCTCCTGACACCTGTCCAGTCCCATTTCTAACTTTTCTCTCTCCTACTCTGCTCCAGCCACACTGACCTCTGGTCTCTCTCAAATGTGCTGGGTGTGGTCCCACCACAGGCTCTGTGCACTTGCTCTTCCCTTGACCTGAAATGTTCTTCCCCAAATATCTACATGGCTTGCTTCTTTTTTTCTTTAGGATTGTGCTGAAATAGAACCTTCCTGGTGAAAGGCCCCAGTTACTCTATTTAAATGACTCCCTCTCCCTCTCTCAACACTCCCTAAACCCTTTCTCCTACTTGATCTTATTCTACAACCTTACAACCATTTAACATTATCTATGCTTACCCATTTGGTTTTATTTATGGTCTGTCTCTCTTTATTGGAATGCAGGATTCATGATGGCAGAGATTTTTGTTTGTCTTGTTCAATTCTGAATTCCCATTGCCTAGGTTGTGTCTGACCTTCAGAGGCTGCATAACAAATTTGTATCCAATGAGGGAGTGAGTGACTGAATACATGAGTTTCTCCCTTCGAAATTATTTTCAGATTCCCTCTATACTCTTCACTCCAACTACCAGCCCTCATGCTGGACTTATCCTTTCATATCTGTGTTTTTGTAATGTTCTATTAATGGAGTATCCCTGTAAAGTCATAGCCAAGACTGAAACATGGGTTTTCTGATTCTCTTCTATGTTCTTTTCCACCATATGATGTACGTTTTTGATGTTATATTAGTAGTGACCAGTTACAAATGCAGGTTTAGCCAGAGATTCCAGGAAAGCACAGGCTTTGATCATGCCCAAGAGTCCCATTTAGATGGTCATATCAACAAACTCTTGCTCATGCACACAGGTTTAAAAATCTTAAATAACGTTCTTGTTAGATACTGTGGTTTAAGCAACACGGTGTGGAAAGTGAGCACATCACTGGGGCTGGGACAAGCTGTGTAACATAAGTACACTCTTATGGAACCTCTTTAGTTTCTGGGAGGCCCTTAGCTCTACTTAACATAAGTACATTCTTTTTGGAACCTCTTTAGTTTCTGGGAGGCCCTTTGTCACGGAGAATAATGATACTGAATTGAATGTAAGAGACATAGCTCCGATTTTCATGTTTGCTTCCTTCTCTTCTGGATGGCAGAAGGCTTTCTCTCTGAAACCAGGAAAAACAATGGAAAATAGCATGGCCTGAAAACTCAGATAACTAACAGGACCAAGGAGGGAATATAAATGAAGGGGAAAACGGGGATTGTGGCAACCATCTCTCTAAGGGGATGGCCACTACTCAGTGTGGCCAATAGTTGCCTTGGGGGAAATGTGGGCCCAGAGATTTTCATAAGAAGCTGGAAACCTCCATTTTTATGGAAAGCCTCCTGAATTGTGTATGATAGCGATAGACTGAATTTTTTAAAAAATGCTATGCAGTACAAAAAGCATACCTCACGTTCTCTGTCTTGTGAGCTGCTACGTGTAAGGCAGGGGAGAAGCACATGAGCAGTACAATCATACTGCCTGGATCTGACCCTTGGCTCTCCCTACTGGATTGCAAAGTTGTTTCAAGTTGCCTAACCTAAGCGTCCTTTTTTCCATCTCTAAAATCAGGAAAGTGCTTCCAGGATTGATAGGAAGATTAAGTGAAATAATATAGTTGCTATTCAATATTCACTTCTCTTCTTTTTCTAACCTCTGCCCTCTCCCTCCTTCCTCGTTGCACAATGAATTAGAAAGAATAATTCCTCCACGTTCTCATTGAAAGCAAGTTGAGCAACACTTTTTATCATTTGTCATATGTTTTCCTGGGACAGTTTACCAAAATGAGCCTAAACACATAGTACCAGTTGCTAGCCAGACATCATTTGTAGCTGTGACGTTTTTGTTGTGGTGGTCATATTGTTTTGTTGTTATTTTTCTTGTAAAGAATAAGAGGACAGAGGATATATCTTAAAGCAATAGCCTTTCCCAAATTAAATTCTGGCGATAGAATCTCCAGTGATGCTGACTAGGAAGCAAAAGGAAGGCTGAGAGCCAGCAGGGGGAAGCCCTTCTACCCTCTCCAGTTTTCTCCTTTTTTTTTGGCTGGGTTCGAATTAGAACCCACCACCTCTGGTATATGGGGCAGGCGCCCTACTCTTTTGAGCCACAGGCACCGCCCCCTCTCCTGTTTTCAAAGCGCTTTTATGCCTGAAGGAGGGTGTATAACTGGAGAAGAAAGGCCAAGAGTGTCTTATAGCCATAGTGTTAGCAAGGCTGGGGTTCAGAATGAGCTGAGACATGTAAAAAATGCTCAGGAGCGGCAAGAAGAGCTTTGTGCAAGTACGTTCTCAGCAGGAAGACTAGGAAGGGCCAGGCCAGTGCTTGAGGAAGGTGGTGTAACGCTAGCAGATGACAGATACAAGGCGGAATGATGCAACTCTTACTTAGCTTCCATCTTCTCTATCTCTGAAAATGATCTTCAAACAGGACAGGGTTGTATAAACACAGTGAAGAAGACATTTCAGCCTTAGGTATAAAGCTCCTTAGAAAATGAATACCTGGGCTCTCTAAATACTTCAGGTCTCTCGCCCTGACAAATTACACCCCTGGGGGCTGACAGAATTTGTAGATTTAATCGCAGAACCATTTTCAGTAATCTTTCATGAATCTCAGAAGTGAAGGCAGAGGATTAATGATGGGCAACCGCCCGAGTTGTCAAAAGGGGAACATGTAAGTTTGGGAAAGTTTGCACTGTTGAGTTTAACTTTGATCCCCAACAAACTCTAACTTGCGTCATTAAAGAGTTAGATTGTAATCACTTCATAAAGGAAGTGGTAATCTCAAGAAGCCAGCACAGGTTATGCAGAACAAGCCATGCCATCATTGCATATTTTTTTTTTTTGAAAGATAACCAAAATGAACCAGATTGTCCCCGAGGCAGTGAATCTTTTAGCAGGACTTCTGACAAATATACCCTGGAAGGATGAATGGATAGGGACTGGGTGATCTACAGCTTGGTGAAGTCACCCCTGGCAAATTATTGTGTCCAGAAAGCATTGACTGATGGAGTCAGGTCATCCTAAAGAGAGGTAGAACAAGACGTTCCTGGTCTTTGTTTTGGGCCCTTGATGTGTTAGGAACCTTTCAATGACACAAAGCATAGGCCAATATATAAACATGGGCTGATGCAAAATGAAGAAGTATAAATAACACACTTCATGACAGAAACAGGAGCTGGTTTGCCTGAACTGGGAAACAAAATAAAGACAATGGAATTGAATGGGAAAATTGAAAGTTCTTCATTTTAGTTAAAAAAAAAAAAAAAAAAAGCAGTATGTCATTAACTAACAATACTTCATGGGAAAAGGCTCGAGGATTTTAGTTAACAAAAAGCTCAGTTGGCCCAAAAAATTTGGATGTGGCTGCAAAATACCAACATCTGTCAGGCGGCGTCGGGGCAGCATAATGAACAGAACAGGGGTGCTATTGGTTTGACTTCAGCAGAGCACCAGGGCTTCCTCGGCATACTGTGTTTCTCCTTCACATTAAACACTGGGGCCTTGGTATTTTTTTAACTATGAAAATAAAATACATTCATCAGAGAAAACTCAGAAGTGGAGAAAAGTATAGAGAATACAACAAAAATCATCTAACTCACCGCTGTGGATGACTTTCGTCATTTTGGAATGTGTCCTGCAGGTCTTTCTTGGGTGCTGCATGGAGGCAGGTGGAGGAAAGTACTTAAAATGTGGCCTAGGTAGCATGTACATTCTGCATTTTAAAACAATTAACATTCTGTCCTGAATTATTTCCTCAAGTCATCATATAGTCTTTGAAGACCTGTTTTATACATGATACACTATTGTACGAATAAGACGTAGTTTATTTAAATTGACTCATTCTTCGATATTTAGGCTGTTTTCTTCTTAGAGGTGGTCAAAGGATGGTGGCACCTAATGCTAAAGAGGATATTGACAAAGTAGTCATCAATCCAGGGGGGTCAACCAGGTTAGAAATCATGTCCTGAAAGGAACAGTCCAAAAAACTGGAAACGTTTATTACAGAAAAGGGCAGACATAGAGAACCTTGATGTTCAAAGTTCTTGAAAAGCTGTCAAGGGGGAAAGAGAGTGAATTAGTTTTGTGTTGCTCCAGAAAATTGAAATCAGACAAGTGGAAAGAGGTTGGAGGCGGTCTGTGTTCCTGCTGACTACCGATGGACTGAGCTGCCTCGTGAGGGTGTAGTGCCCCTGTCCTGGAAAGTGTGCAAGTAGAGACAAGACAGCCACCCTGGTCAGGAATTTGTAGGGACAATTCCTACGTGGAATGGGAGGCTGAAATAATAACCTCAAAGGTGCCTTCCAAATGGAAGATTTGGTGTTTTCTTTCTAAGTTATCAAACTGCCCTCCTTTGACCTTGCTTACATGAAGAAGTTAAAGGTGGTAAGGAGCAAAGAAGCCAATGTCATTAATTTTACTGCTAGAGCAAGCCTTATCACTTGCAGGTAACAATATATGTCTTTCTACTCTGCATTAGCTCACATCTAGACAGCTTTTTACAGACAAGGAAGCATTTTTCAGATAGACCTTATAATTTCATTCTTGTAACAGTTTGAGGAAGTGGCAATTGATATCGCTTCACCTTTAAATGTGAGAGAATGGAGACCCCAAGAGCTGAGTAACAAAATAACAAAGCCCAGTCCTCCAGCTCCCGCTCCCAGGGGCTTCCCCTGAGGCCATGCTGCTCTTCCCTATGTGAGAGCTCCTGGTGGCCTCTTGCATGGGTTGCCATGTGAAGGTTCTTTGTCTTTGACACTGTGCATTTGGTATCTCTTCAGCCAGATTTTTAAGCCCTTTAGGGCAGGATTATATGTTATTTTTCTCTTATATCCTTTTCCTGCTCAAAGATCTCTCTAAAATGCAGATCTGATTGTGCCGTCCCCCTGTTTTAAATTCTCCTTTGTCTTTCCAGTGCCCCCACCCCCCCACCCTCCTCACACCCCCCCACACCCCCACTCCCCTACCCCCCCACCAGTGCCTCTTGACCAAGCTGAAAGGAAACTAGGGAGAAAAGAGTGGCACACATTCCAAAATCTTGGAAGGAAGTGAAGTACAGTTTGAAACAAGAGAAGCAATGCAACATTATTTGAAAAAGAATTCAATTGGTTTATGAATACGCTTCCTGCTTAGTAGAGAGATATAGGCAATACTATAACTGTCGACTCTTTTAGGAGAGCACATTATTTTGAGGGTGCAGAGGGGTACGTGAGACTTTTATTTTTATCAGAGAAATCATAGGTTTAGAGAACTTTTGTACTGTCAAAAACCCAAGAATGAATTAAATATGGGTGATATTGAGAAAGGCAAGAATATTTTTGTTCAGAAGTGTGCCCACTGCCATACTATGGAAAAGGGAGGCAAGCACTTGACTGGGCCAAATCTCCATGGTCCCTTTGGGTGGAAGACAGGTCAGGACACAGGCTTCTCTTACACAGATGCCAATAAGAGCAAAGGTATAACCTGGGGGAGAGGGTACACTGATGGAGCATTTGGAGAATCCCAAGAAGTACATCCCTGAAATAAAAATGATCTTCGCTGAATTAAGATGAAGGGAGAAAGGGCAGGCTTAATAGCTTATCTCAAAAAGGCTACTGATGAGTAATAATTGGCCACTGCCTTATTTATTACAAAAGAGAAATATCTCATAGCTTTTTTAATGTGTACCATAATTTGATTGGTCTCACATACCAGAATTTAGATCATGAATGAGTGACAGAATATTTTTGTTGGATAGTCCTGATTTAACTAAGACTGGCTTGTGTTAAATAGGAATAGGATTGGTTTTTTTGGATTTGAGAGTGACTCCAGTTCAATAAATGCTATCGCTGTTTTTCCTTTCTAAAGATATGGTTAGATTTAATTAGTGATGTTTACCTTTTCACAAAGGTAGTAAATTGCCATCCCAAAACCTATTGATTGGTTTTATATAAAGATTTATATAACTGATTAGGTGAATATATTTAAATACTGGGGAAATCCCTTCACCGTCTCAGAACCAAACAAGACTCATTGGTGTTTTAATTGTTCATTAGCCTGCTAAAGGTGAGGGCTGGAGAGAAGGTAGCAATGTTTACTTTGTATTTTTGATCTTTATCATGACAATCTAATTTCCCTGGAACTACTAAAATGCTCCTTTTGATTTATTAAGAGATATTTTAATGTGGTTTATGTGTAATGTCAAATAAAGAATATTTAAGACTTACCTTAAAAAAAAATAGGTTTCCTTGTTGTTTCTTGAGAAACCCTGACCTCAGGGGTGAAGTAATGCCACTTTTGTCATATCTCAAATTTCCAGATATGAATGGGCTTGAGTCTGGACTCTCCACCTTCTTCCTTTGGTCTTTGGCTCCTTTGCCAAAACCATCTCATCCCATCTAATTACTGTGGCTTTATAAAATGCTTTGATCCCTAGTAAGAAAAGTATCCCCCATTTTTTCTTTCCCAAATCGTCTTAGCTATTCTTGGCCCTTTGCTCTTTCCTATTAATTTCAATATGAGCTTTTCAAATTTCTTGGGAAAAACTCCTTTAGATTTTGATTGCAATTGCACTGAATTCATAGATTAAAATCGACACAGAGCTGACAATCTAATGATACGGAGTCTTCCCATCCGTTTACTTGTGTGTGGCAGGACTTGTTGATTGCTCACATCAGCACCTAGCCTGCTCCACTCCCCTTCTTTTTGGCAGAGAGAACCTCCCATGATGGACACTGTTTTCACATTTGTGTGAGATACTTCTCTGTGCTCCCGTGCTGGTGGGCATGGCCTCGTCACTCAATCCTGGGCAGGAGGACACGAGATGGGAAAAGTTTGATAAAAATGCACATGGGAAATGATACTTGTCTTACTCCCAAAAGAATAAAGCCATGTGAAGAAGACTTCACACATAGATTCTAGCTAAGACATCCATCCTGCAACAATGAGAGGACAAACCTGGATTCACATTATTTCCCTGCTGGAAATAATTCAGCAGAAAGGTGGGAAGAGCCTGAGGGTTTGATGACATCTTTGACTTGCAGCATTAACCAACCCTGGCCTTGCCCATGCTGGGCTTCTTGTTATGTAAAATAACAAATATTCTTTTAAGACATTTCCTGTTGGGTACATGTTATTTACATATAAAAATATCCTGAAATGTAGTATGTGTATACCATGGAGAGCAATTCAGTCATTAAAAAAATGTTGAACTCCTGGCCCCTGTCCAGAATGCAAGGGTGACCACTGGAGGGTGGCCTGTCCCCAGAGGCGAAGGCATCCTGGGACAGTGACCCCATCGGAGCCCAAAATGGACTGAGAGTGCCCGGGGCAAATTCTCATGGCTCCAACTTGTGTCATCACCCCTCAAGAGCCCCAGGTTTGCCTTATAGTGGAGCGCCAGGAGAGAAAATTTCTTTTGGACACCAGAGCAACCTTTTCTGTACTTCTCTCTAATCCTGGTCTTTTATTTCCCAAATCTATAACTACACAGAGGGTGTCTGGACAGCCAGTTACCAAATTTTTCTCCCAGCCTCTAAGCTGCACTTGGGATGACTTGCTGTTCTCTCATGCTTCCCTAATCATCCCTGAAAGTCCTGCTCCCAGTTTGGGGAGGAACATATTAACTAAAACAGGAACTTTTTGCTCCTAGAGATCTAGTCATAATCAAAACTCTTCCCTCTAATTCACCTTCCCTGAACCCAACTTGAGAAGTCCCCTTTCCTGTTATTTTGTCTTCTTCTACTGTTAAAGTTGTAGGAGTCAATTCCTGCATACATCATTCACGAGTAAAGTCCTGGAACCCTCCATCTTCTACGGTGGCAGGCAATGAAGACAGCCAGCCACAGACCACCTACACCTGTGAGCCAAAAGAAAGTTTGAAGTTATTATTTAGGAAACAGCAAGAAAAATCCTAATATGGTTTTCTTTTGGCATCACTGAATAAGTGCTTCTGACCTGATGCTGTTCTACCTTTGCCTATTACTGATTACACTAATCAGATTTATGTTTTCCAGAAATGTCCTCAAGCCACACGCAATAAAGATGGTTCCAGTCCATGAACTCCTGTATCACTCTCCCTCCGGAGAAACCCTAACTGCCCCCTTCTATCATCGCCTGATAAAGCAGGAAGCAGTTAGATCGAGTCTTCACCCCTTTTCCCTAACAGCAGTTAGAGTTTCTACTCGGAGAGGGAGAATTGATGCAGGACACTTGGCGCCCTAGCCAGCTCAGCGGAGCTGGCAGACCTGCCGCCTCCTCCATGGCAGTGTCAGTGCTGCGGTAGCCAGCTGAAAAGCCAGCAGGCTGGATGAAAGGCAAGGAGAGGGACCCCCAACCCCCACCAGAGGTTCCAATAGCCAAAAAGGCTGGACAACTGCCGAGGAGACACCTGTGCCTTGGTGTCTCCTTCACTTTACACTTAGGGCTAAATGTGGAACCCCCATTTCCTATGCCTAGGTCAATTTCTTGTGAATTTCCTAGGCCTCAATTCCATGAATGGACTGATACATTCCATTCACTGATACATTCATTCACCTTGCCCCTGGTGGAAGGGACTATATTCATTCGTTTCCTGGCCAAGGAACCTACACCTATATATACCCTGAGACTAAAGGCCTAAAGGAGGAGATGGGGAAAGACCGGGAGAGAAACGAAGAGAGCTTCTCTCTGCCCACTAGAATTCTCTCCCTCTACCAGGAGCTTTAGTGTTTTTTGTATTCTTTTCTGTAAATAAATTCTGTCTTACCACTGGGGGGGGTGGGGAGGAGAAATAATGTAATGAAGAATAATAAAATACACGTATTTTAAAAAATTTAAAAAAAAAAAACTTCTCCCCCAAAAGCGACTATGAAAGTGGACAAAATTGAAAACCATTTCAGTACTGTGGGAACTGACCAAAAGCATAAAATAGTATGAGGAGTGTTCATGCTTAAAAACTGCTGGACTTCAGATATAAACTGAAGGAATCTGCAGAGTTCTTGCCTGGGCTTCTCTCATCTGGCTCCCCCCTACCCCAGGTAGCGCAGAGGCCTGTCAGGGCGGGGCAGGCCAAGAGCAGCCCAGCGGGTAGGGGCTCCGTTGAACTGCAACGGTGGGCAATGCCCTTGTCTAGTGTCAGTGTTATTAAAAGGGACTCTTCTTGGTGGCTGGTGAGCCTAAGACTGGAGCCATGGCTGGGTCAACACCCTTAGTTGAGACTCCACACCTACAGAGCAGACTGGCCAGGCCTGCACTGGTCACACACGCCTGGACAACTGCACACGCACACAGAGAACATGGAAGGAGCAACAAGAAGAGAGAATGGGGGGGAAATGTTTGAAGAAATGATGGCCATAAATGTCCAAAGTTTTATTTTTAAGGAATCTGCCTATCAAAAAAGCTCAGCAAACTCCTAGTAAAAAGAACTCCAATTCTCATATAGGGGTGGCACCCATAGCTCAGTGGGTAGGGAGGCCACCAGCCACATGCACCCAGGCTGGCAGGTTCCAACCCAGCCCCCGGCCAGCTAAAACAACAATGACAACTGCAACAAAAAAATAGCCAGGCATTGTGGCAGGTGCCTGTAGTCCCAGCTACTTGGGAGGCTGAAGCAAGAAAATCACTTAAGCCCAAGAGTTTAAGGTTGCTGTGAGCTGTGAAGCCACAGCCCTCCACCCAGGGCGACAGCTTGAGACTCTGTCTCCAAAAATAAAAAAAAGTCTCATATAGGTACCTCAGGATCAAACCTATTGAAAGCCAAAGATAAAGAAGAGTTCTTAAAGGCAGCAAAAGAAAAATGACTCATCACCTACAACAGAGAATCGATCTGATTAACAGCTGAATTCTCATCAGAAAGAGGGGAAGTCAGAACTGCAAATGGGCAGGGGGTGATGGAACTGTCCTAAGAGTGGACTTCGATGATGGTTTGCACAGCGCTGTACATTTACACTTAGAATGAGTGAACTTGACAGAAAGTAAATTTTAATCTGATAAAGCTGCTTTTTATTTTTTTATTGGAGCATGACTGTGTACAGTACAGCATTCATGGCGTACTATGTGCTGATTTTAGATACAATTTGGAATGTTTACATCAAACTGGGTAACATAGGCTTTGCCTCACTTGCTTAATTGTTCTGTCAAGACATTTATACTCTACTCTTAATATATTTGACAGGTACCTTTGCATTATGTACAATAGGTGAGGTCCCACCAATTATCCTCCCTCCATCCGTTCCCCCTCCCCTCCCCTCGCCCTCCTCTTCTCTCCTTCTTTCTGGGCTATAGTTGTGTTTTATCACTCATATGAAAGTGTGGGTGATTATATATTGGTTTCATAACAGTATTGAGTACACTGCATTTTTTTTTCAATTTTTGAGATACTTTGCTAAGAAGAATATGATCCAGCTCCACCCATGTAAACATAAAAGAGGTAAAGTCTCTATCTTTTTTGTTGCTGCATAATATTCCATGGTGTACATATACGACAATTTGCTAATCTGTTCATGGGTCCATGGGCACTTGGGCTGCATCCATGACTTGGCAATTATGAATTGAGCTGCAATAAACATTCTGGTGCAAATATCTTTGTTGTAAAGTGATTTTTGGTCATCAAAGCTCTTTGTAAAAGAGCAAACAGATCTCTCTGCAGCAAGTGAGGATAAGAAGCCAGCAGTCTGCAGCCTGGAGGAAGACCCTGCCCAGAACCTGACCCTGCCTTAGATGTCCAGCCTCCAAAAGGGTGAGAAACAAATTTCTGTTGTCTAAAATAAATAAATAAGTGAATGAGTCATCAATGTTTTAGTTAAAAACCCACATCCTTAAGACAATCAATTATACATAATTATACAACAATAAATTTTAAAATTTAAATGCTATTAACACCTTCTTTTTTTTTTCTTTTTTGGCAGCGTCTTGCTCTGTCACCCCTGGCTGGAATACAGGGTCATCATCATAGCTCACTATAACTTCCAAGTCTTGGGCTCAAACAATCCCCTTAGCCTCCCAGAATGCTGGGATTACAGGCATGAGGCACCACACCCAGCCCAGAAAATAAACTTTTTAAATGCCATTTTTTTCCAAGACAGGGTGTTGCTCTGTCACCTGCTGAAGTCCCGTGGTACAATCACAGCTCACTGCAACCTTAAACTCCTGGGCTCAAATGATCCTCCAGCCTCAGCTTCCCAAGCAGTAGGGACTAAAGGTGCACACCACCATGCCTGGATACTTTTTGCTTTTTTTCTTTTGGTAAGAATTGCAGTCTGACTATATTACCCAAGCTGCTCTTGAACTGTTGTTGATCAACTCCACATCCCAAAGAACTGGGATTACAGGTATGAGCTACCATACCCAGCCTTAAGTATCATTTTTAACAACATCAAAAAATCCTCAAATACAGCGGCGCCTGTGGCACAGTGAGTAGGGCGCCAGCCCCCTATACCGAGGGTGGCAATTTCAAACCTGGCCCCACCCAAACTGTAACAAAAAAATTGCCAGGAGTTGTGGTGGGTACCTGTAGTCCCAGCTACTCAGGAGGCTGAGGCAAGAGAATCACCTAAGTCCAAGAGCTGGAGGTCACTGTGAGTTGTGATGCCACAGCACTCTACCGAGGGCAACAAAGTAAAACTCCATCTCTTAAAAAAAAAAAAAAATTCTCAAATATCTGGGAATAAATCTAGCAAAAAACATTCACAGAAACTTACAAAACATTTTTGAGAGCTAAGAGAGGGTTTAAACACAGGAAGGCTACACTGTGCTCATGGATCAGAATATTAGTGTTGCATCCCAAAGTGCTCTATTATTCAAAGCAATCCTAATTAAGATTCCACAAGTTTCTGTGTATATGTGGAAATTGACAAGATGATTTTAAAAGGCACATGGAAATTCAAAATGTCAAGAATATCCAACAAACCTTAAAGAATAAAGCCAAAGGACTTACACTTACCAGCTAGAAAAACTTTTCATAAAAATATTGTATTTAAGGCACAGTGAGGGTGGTAGAGTTATGCAAAAAAAGAAAAAAGGCAAAGTGATATTGGTACAAGGGTAAAAAAAAAAAAAAAAGGAATATAATACAAAGTCCAGATAAGCACCTAAAAATATATGCACACCTGATTTATGACAAAATGGTACTTCAGGGCAGTTAAGAATCAATAAATGGTACTCAGTTAACTAGATATCTGTAATGGGGAAAAAATTTTTGATGCTTCTCACATGCCCCACACATAATACAAAAACAAATTCCAGGTAAATTACAGATCTCAAAATAAAACATAAGACAAAACTAGAAATTCAACAGACACTATCCTCATGTCTTTGGACTGGGCAAATATTTCTTAAACAGGAAAGTTGAATCAATAAGATAATAAATTTGGCTATTAAAATGAAACATTTCTGTTTAAAGATATAATTAAGAGAGTGAAAGGAAAACTACAGAGTAGAAAAGATTTTTGCAGGGCATGTATCTTAAGAAGGGCCTGTGTCTACAACATACAGACTCCTATGAACCAATAAGAAAAAGAGAGCAACCCAAGTAAAAATTAGGCAAAAGATTTGAGCAGCTACTTCACCAAAGAGGGTATTCATCCCAATAGTCAATAAGCATATGAAGAGGGGATCAACTGCACTGCTCATCAGGAAATGACAGCTGAAGCCACAAGGAAATACTACTCACCCTTGGGGACAATACTAAGTGTTGGCAGAAACTTTGTGGAGCCACTACAGCTCTGCGCAAGACTGACTGATAATGGAAATGTGAGCTCAATGTGTGCATGTTCCCTCTCACTCATTCATTCCACTCCTAGACCCAACTGAATCATACATATACATACGTTCTCCATATGAGAATAGTCATAGCAGCACTATTTCTAACAGCCCTAAAGAGGCAATAACCTGAATGCTACCTGATAAAGCAGACAAACTGTAAAACCTTAAGCATCAGTGAACATGGATGAGTTTCTGATATGCCAAGAACACAGCAAACGCTCACAAAACAATGATGAGTGAAAGAAACGGGACATAAAAGAGAACACATTAAATTACAATCAAAATCAGGCACAACGGCTCGGTACCCGTAGCTCACTGGTTAGGGTGCTGCCACATACACCTGTGCTGGTGGATTTGAACCCGGCCCAGGCCTGCTAAACAACAATGACAACTGCAAAAAAAAAAAAATAGTCAGGCATTGTGGCAGACGCCTGTAGTCCCAGCTACTTGGGAGGCTGAGGCAAGAGAATCACTTAAGCCCAAGAGTTAGAGGTTGCTGTGAGCTGTGATGCTATAGCACTCTACCCAGGGTGACATAATAAGACTCTGTCTCAAAAAAAAAAAAAAAAAATCAGGTACAACTAACTAATCCATGGTGTGAAAAGTCAGAGTAGGGTTACCTTTGGGAAAGAGGTGGGCAAAGCAACTGGGAGAAAACATGGAGGGAGGGCAGGTTACAGGGTCCTGCTAATGTTCTAGTCCTCCGTCCTTGTCCCGGTGTAACAGGAGTGGACTGATAAGTAGCAATCATACACTGAGCTGCACATCTATGATTTGTGTATTTATTTGCCTCTAAATATTTATCGAAGTTTAGGTTAAAGAAATGTATCATTGCCAGGCCGGGCACAGTGGCTCACACCTGTAATCCCAGCACTCTGGGAGATGGAGGCAGGTGGACTACCTGAGCTCAGGAGCTGGAGACCAACCTTAGCAAGAGCGAGACCCCATCTCTAAAAAACAGCCAGGCATTGTGGTGGGCACCTGTAGTCCCAGACACTTGGGAGGCCAAAAGAACAAGATCATTTCAGCCCAAGAGTTTGAGGTTGCTGTGATCTATGATGCCATGGCACTCTACCAAGGGTGACAAAGTAAGACTCTGTCTTAATTAAAAAAATAAAATATACACATACACACACATATAATTGCCATGGTTCAGCACTGCAGGAAAAGTGACAGCAGCACTCCATGTAGTGAGTTGTCACAAACTTAAACGTCTAAAACATTATTGCCTTTATCCTAGACCGTAATTCCAAAAGGGCCAAAGTAAAATACCAAGATGTACCAAGATGTGGGAACAGAGGCATTTTCCTCTTGATTCTAACAAGAAAAACAACAGCACAGTGCAACAATAAATAAATGGTAACCAACACCTACCACAAGTGTGAGGGGTGACAGGAACAGCTGCAGACTGCACTGAGCCTGCAGGGGACCCCCAAGTCACCAGGGCACGTACAGACCCAGAATCACAGACTGTGCAGCTTAAGCTAGAAATCCGTATTTCAACATGAAATCTCACAATTTTTAAATGTCGGCAACTTCAAAAAAAACTTCAAAAAGCACACTGCACAAGGGCACCAGTTTCAAACTCAGTCCTGCGTGTACCCAAACTCCAAGGACCAAATGCAGGGGCACCACTGGCAGACGCTCGGCAGTATCTACTGTACTGTGGTTTTCAACAGCAGCTTTGTGTTTGGTCATTACTTTGAAGTTCAGCTTTTCTCTCTTCAAAAGGTGTGCTCATAGGCAACAGAGCTAAAGCAAGAGCCTTGTGAATTAATTCATCGTAATTTACTCTCCCCCGTCACTTCCGATTTAGTTACGTGGGCTGGAGTGGTCCACAGAGGATCAATAATGAAGTGGCACCAGGCTGCGGCCAGGGGACAGGGAAGCTGGGAAGAGCAGGCATCGTACGTCAGTCTGAGATGGGTTGGAATCCTTAGCTCTACTTTTACCAACTATAAGAACTTGGGCAACTTATTAACTTGTCCGAGCCTCAGTCTCATCATTTGAAAAACTAAACACAGCATTGCTTACCCTGGAAAGTGCTGCCGTGTTGTCATCCAATACCAGTCCCCTGGCAGCTCTGTACCAGGGCCTGCTCTGTGCAGCACTTTCTCCTGCAACCACTCCCACCAACCTGAGAGCCAGGTCCTATTGTTATCTTTATTTTAAACATAAGGAAACAGAAGCTCAGAGAGGAGATTTCACAGGTAGCCCGTGGAGTGGCAAGCCAATGAGGGGATTTCAACCTTGTCATTTGACTCTGGAGCCAGTGGTCTTAACTGCTGCGCTACATAAAGTGCCTCACAGCCTGCATGGGAGAGGAGGCAGGTTATACTCATTTCTACCCAATCCTCTGAAGATTTCATTTTCTTTATTCTGTCTGAAAGTGTCATTCCAATGCCTTTAAGAACAGCCGTAAGAAGCCACAGACCTGACCTTTCCCAAGTCATTGAAGTCAAAAAGCCACCTGCCCCACTCCCTTGTGAGGAATTTAATTAAACATTCAATAGCAAGAACGAGGTTTTAATCAGCCAAAGACTATCTAACAGCCAGTAAATTGTTAACTAACACTGCTGACCATGTGCCAACGAAGCCCTGTACAGCCACTCAGGTTTAAGGCGGCTTGGTCTTTTCCCTGCTTCTAGTTGGCAGGAGTCCACCCAGCACCTGCATTCATCAGCAGAAAACAGCCTAGGCAATGTGTTGGTGCTTCTCTGATCATGAAGGCCAACCAAGTCACAAGAAGACAAGAATTCTAATCTGCATGGGAATAGAGCGAGCCACTGTGCAGGACCAAAAGGTCAGAAGGTTCAAGATGGAAGAAGAGGTTCAAAGTTAAAAGGGTGCTGGGAAGAAGATGTAACCAGTTAAATGATCATTAGGTGTTCTGAACTAAAGCAGCTTCTTCAATTGAGGTCCTCACTGAATCCCTCCTGACAACCCCTCAAGGTAGGGGAGATTTTCCCCCTTTGCAGTTGCAAAAAATCTAAGGCTCAGAAGGAACTTTCTCAAGATCACACAAGACTTACTTGTACAGTCTGACTTCAAAAGCCAGGGTTGCCTCTGCCTTGCCCAGCACCTGCCCTCAGCTGGACGGAAGCAGACCAAGAACCTCAGGGTTCACTTTGCACCCTTGCACCCTTGTAAGGTTACTACCTCCTTACAAGAACTGGTGCAAAGTGAACCCTGAGGTTCTTGGGAGATAAGATGGAAACCAAAGGAATACAAAAGCCCAGGAAGTCTAGGGGGTCTCTAGGAAGAGCTATGCCCTTGAAACGCTCATCAACCAGCCTGTAACACTCACTAAGCCCCCTACAGAGCCCCAGGGAAGGCTCCCAGAGACAGGGAGTCTCCAGAGGCATAATCGAGGCTGATGTCTGAGAGGTCAAGGCAGTAGTTTCTACTTAAGTCCTTGATGCTGGCTTTTCTCTAAACTGTCTCCCTCCTTCCCTAGCTTTTTAAAGAGGAAGAAACACAGGGATATGGAAGAAAACTCAGTAGTGACAGGAATCCCTCTCAAAGCTATCCCTTGGCCCCAACAGGAACCACATTCATTACTGAATATGAGTAACTAAATGTCTTAACACAATAATTAAGTAAAAGAAATGAGGTATATGTTAACCAGTGTGACATGATGTTCCTAATTCTACATGAAATCAGCACATTGTACCCCATAAAAGTATTCATGATCTATGTATTTATGATTTAATAAAAAAAATGAGTAACTGGTGAGATAAACAAGAATCAGAGATCTGCTAGCACTCTAGGCCAAGGCAGGTGGATTGCTTGAGCTCAGAAGTTCAAGACCAGCCTGAGCAAAAACGAAACCCCATCTCTACTAAAGATAGAAAAACTGAGGCAAGAGGATTGCTTGAGCCCAAGAGTTTGAGGTTGCTGTGAGCTATTACATCACAGCATTCTATCCTGGACGATAGCTAGAGATTCTGTCTCAAAAAATAAAAAAATAAAAAAAGAACTAAAGATCTGTTGAAGTCACCACATAATCTATACATATATCAAAATACAAATACCCCCCAAAATTTGCACCAATATTATGTACCAATTTAAAACAGCTGTAATTTTTTTTTTTTTTTAAGGCCAGGCTCATTCCTATAATCCCAGCACTTTGGGAAGCCGAGGAAAGAGAATTACTGGAGGCCAGGAGTTTTGAGAATACCCTGAGCAACATAGCAAGAGCCCATTCCTACCAAAGATAAAAGAATTAGTCGGGCATGGTGACACATGCCCATAATCCCAGCTACTCAAGAGGCCAATCCCCTTAGCCCAGGAGTTTGAGGCTGTAGTGAGCGTGATCCAGCCACTGCACTCCAGAAGGAAGAGCAGCAAGGTGAGGGGAAGGGAAAAGGTTAAGGACTCAGTTGGCAGAGAACTTCCAGATGCTTCCCCCAATGAGGCCTGCTTGCTGTGATAGGAGATCTAGTAACAGACAGCACATTTTACTCAGCAATAACAATGACATGATCACAGTCCAAGAAAGACTCAGGGATTTGGAGCCACAAGCAGAGATGGAAGGAACCTGCCCTTTGAAAGGTAGGGTGAAGGAGGGCACCACAGGACATTTTCACATGACATGATGCACTTCAAGGTTCCGATCCAAAGTAAATGACTGAACAGTTTCCTCATGGGTACAGTGGTGATAATAGCTGTCCCTACTACTCCTAGGACTGCTGTGAGAACTGAATGAGTTAATTTATATCAAAGACTAAACAAGTGCCAGGCTTGCACTAAGCCCTAAGTGTTAACAGTTATCATTATCAGCATCACCCCTGCTGTTCACACAGGAAATGCTTTTACAACATCAAATGCATGACAGCAGAACTCCAATCTCAGAGACCTCCTGGGTTTCCTGTTGCCTTGTTGAAGACATTTGATTACGAAATGCCGTATTATCCTTATGGATAAAATTAAACCAAGTTATTAATTTCCCAGCAATTGCCAAACCACATTGGGGAAATAAGCACTTGACTGCAGGCTCCAAACCCAGAGAAAACTGTACCACGTGGCTCTGAGAATTCTGCACAAAAGATGACTTCATTTAAATTAGGATCCCAGAAAACACCATTATTTTTTTGACCACAAATAAGACATGGATTTCTACACACACGCCCCAGTGCCAAACAGTGACTACCTTGCCCACTATTTAAAAATAAATAAAAATAAAAAGAGAGAGCAAAAAAAGAAGACAAGCTCTTTCAAGCCACAAGCCAGGCAGCATGGTACCTGTTTCGGTTTTGCTGGGGAAGCCTGCCGCCTGTTTGATTGCTGCTGCGGTGAGAGCTAACCCTCGACTCCTCTTCAAGCCATGCTGCAGGACAGCTTCAAACTGGGCACACAGACAGGTCACCCTGCAAGAGAAATGATGACTCATCAATCCACCCAGGGAAGGGAGTAGCAGCCTGGGCGGCCCCAGCATCTCCAGGGACAGAGCAAGCCACCAGGGGCAAATCACAGTGTGAAAGTAGACAGGAGACATCTGGATTTACCTGGATGGTAACTGACCTGCCCAGCTCCATGGGTCTCCCTGCATTTATGTTCATTTCACATAATTAGGGATGCCTCCCTCGCACAGGCCAGTCACATTCATCAGACATGAATGCATAGTAATAATTCACAAGGAATAAGAGGAAAGGGTACTGGTACCAGCTAGGGGGATAGAGGTAACAATTTAAAAACCAATCAGTTTAGTGTGGTGAGCACACCAATTATATCCAATTCACAAATTCTAATTCTAATTCAGATTATATGTAGTTTAAGGAACAAGATTATATTTTCAGAGGCTGAATTCACCAACCTGCCAAATTGGAAATATTTTATAATTTCATGGCCTGTTTCATGCACTAAAAAAATAATATGAATTCTGATTCTTGTTCTGCATTTTGTTATAAGAGATTACATTGTGAACACGGAGCCGGAGTTGACAGAAATTTCAATTAAGTTACAATTACTGTGCATTTAATTGAATTTGTTTCTCAATAACCAAAGAAATGGTAATTTCAGGAACATCTCTACAAAGAGAAGAGGTCACAGCAACTACCCTCAATAGTTAGCAACCCAGGGCTCCTGGGCCCCTGCCCAATTGGGTCTGTGTACTTTAGAATCTTTTCCATTCATTCCTGCAACAAATGTTAAGAAATCCTGGACATCTCTCTCCCATGTGCCTACCTCTAAGGATACAAAGGTGGGAGTGAGGCAGGCAAGGTCTAGCATGCTTCTAGCAGAGGAAGGCACACAAGTAAACTGACCAGACCATTTTAGTTAATGAGAACTTTGAAAACAATAAGACAGGATGAGGTAGTGGGGTGGAGACAGACAGGGACAGGCTTAGATTCTGTGACCTGAATAGAAGCAGGCTTGGAGGTATGGCCTGGCTATGACAAGGGCAGCAGGCTAGAAAGACAGGCCCAATGCAAAGGCCCTGCGGCTACCACAACTCAGCTGAAACCTGCCTCAGAGCTGGTATTTGCTGTTTCACCCATCCCTACACCTGTGGCAACAATATCCCAGGTGTTTATCATTCTGTGGGTGGTAAAATATTTTCAAACGCATTACTTCATTTACCCCTCCCATAAAACACTACAATATGGGTGGGACAGGTATTATTATCTCCATTTTATACTTGAAGAAGATGAGGCTTAAAGACATTCGAGTGACCTCCTGAAGACAGTACATCATAAGAAGCAACATCTGCACTCCAGCTCCACCCATTCCATGCTGATCCAGTGCAATTTCCACCATGCCCCCTACCACCAAGACAAAAAGATGAGTCTACACCAGACAAACCTAACACGGCATCTGCAAACACACAGCACTCATGTCTTGCCACTGTAGTCTGTGGACAGACATCACTAGTCCATCCTAGCATTCTAGTCTTCAACAGCCAAATGATCAAAGTTAGCCCTCCACAGATGGAAGTCTATTTGGGATCCCAAACCTAAGATATGTAAGTCCTGTCAACTGTCCTTTTTGGTTTTTATCATCTATCTTGTCTTTTGTGAGCTCCTCCACAAATGCCTTCCAGTGAGTATTGAAACTGCTCCTGAGTAAGTAAACTTTCTCAGTTTCAGTGATGATTAAACTTGAATCACGGGTCCCAGAACACTCCCCTGTATTGAAACAGCCCTCACTATGGGCAGATGTCATTCTTAAATATTAGATGTGTATACGCTAGTCTCTGCACATAGGCAGGTGTGTGAGGGAAACCTGGAAACCTGGGACACCTACCAAAACCAAACACCACAGCAACCAAAACTGTGTCCCATAACAAATACACAGTATTAGTCCATTTTGCACTGCTATAAAGAAAATACTCAAGGATGGGTGATTTATAAAGAAAAGAGAATCGCCTAAGCCCAAGAGTTGGAGGTTGCTGTGAGCTGTGACACCACAGCACTCTACCAAAGACAACATACTGAGACTTGTCTCAAAAAAATAAATAAATAAGAAAGAGGTTTATTTGGATCATGGTTCTGCAGGCTGTACAACAAACATGGCACCCACATCTGCGTCTGGTGAGGATTTGGGGGAGCTTCTAATTAAGGTGGAAAGTGAAGGAACAGGCATGTCACATGGTGAGAGTGGGACCGAGAAAGGCAGGAGCAGGTGCCAGGCTCTACTAAACCACCAGCTCTCGAGTGAACTAATGGAGAACTCACTCTGCTGGGGGGAGGGCACCAGCCATACATGAGGCGGAACCCTCACGATCCCAACACCTCCCAGCAGGCCCACATACAACACGAGGGATCAAATTTCAACATAAGATTTGTAAGGGCCAAACATCCAAACCCTATCATAGAAAATAAGGCTGAACCAGGGCCTTGATACAGACCAAAAAAAAAAAAAAAAAACAAAAGCCGCCCTGGGCTGTGTTTAGAGTTCTCCATAATTAACCAAATCCTGTATCTTTAAAAGAATAGTTTGCAAAGCCACAAACAACTCAATAACCCCTGTCCATGTGCCATGTACAGGTCAGTAACTGGCATGCCAGGTCTCTAAGGGGAATGGAATGCAGAGAAACAGAACAAACCCAGTCAAGAGGTTTGGGTTACACCATCAGTACTACCTCCCAGAGGCACACAGGTCACAACCAACCTAACATAGCAGGAAAACCCAGGTGGCGCTAAGCCTGTAATTACCTCCTAATGAATGGGGCACTCAATAACAGTGAATGTTTTAATTTAAAAAAAAACTCAAAGTCACTCCATGTTCTTATTTATACCAGATGGATAGATAAATAAAATGTCGTATATGCATACAACAGAATATTATTTGGCAACACAAAGGAATAAAAATACTGACATAGATGAACCTTAAAAATATTATGCTAGGCGGCACCTATAGCTCAGTGAGTAGGGTGCCGGCCCCATATACCAAGGTGAAGGGTTCAAATCCAGCCTTGGCCAAACTGCAACAACAAAACAAGAAAAACAGCCGGGCGTTGTGGCAGGCACCTGTAGTCCCAGCTACTCAGAAGGCTGAGGCAAGAGAATCACCTAAGCCCAAGAGCTGAAGCTTGATGTGAGTTGGGATGCCACAGCACTCTACTGAGGGCGACAAAGTGAGACGCTATCTGTAAAAAAATATATATATTATGTTAAAGGAAAGAAATCTGACCCAAAAAGTCATACACTATATAATTCCATGAAGTATTCAGAAAAGGTAAACATAGATGTTCCCCAACTTAATGACAGTTTACTTACAACTTAGTGACCTTACAATGGGATTATCAGGACATAACCCCACCACAAGTAGAAGTGCACCTGTCCATGGAAACAGAAAGTCATTCGGTGGTCATCTAGGTCGAGTCTGGAATTGGAAGGAGGAATTAACTATAAACTGACACAAGAAAATTTGAGGGGAAATGAAAATGCTCTAAAAGTGAATTGTAGTGATGGCTGTACAACTCTATAAACTTACTTAAAAAAACCAAGCAGCGCCTGTGGCTCAGTGAGTAGGGCACCAGCCCCATACATGGAGTGTGGCGGGTTCAAACCTGGCCTAGGCCAAACTGCAACAAAAAGGTAGCTGGGCATTGTGGCGGGCGCCTGTGGTCCCAGTTACTTGGCAGGCTGAGACAAGAGAATCACCTAAACCCAGGAGCTTGAAGGTTGCTGTGAGCTGTGAAGCCACAGTACTCTACCAAGGGCGACAAAGTGAGACTCTGTCTCTAAAAAAAAAAAAAGTACCGAACATTATATACGACCCTATTTTTATAAAACAATGACAATAACAATGATATACATGTATATTTTATTTGCAAATAATTATATGAGCACAGAAAAAAACAGAACAAGTAATTCCTGGTAATTCAAGGAATTACCTTAAATTCAAGTAATTCCTTACCCAGAAGATGCAGGAGAGAAAAAAAGGAGCCCCTCCCTCTCCTTCAAAAATAAAACAGCTGACAACACAAAAAAATGCAAGCGTGGCAAGGGTAAAAACTCACAAGGCAGTAGTTTTCAAGGAATCCTAACGGAAGGATTAGGACCCAGGAGACAAGCAAGTAAAAAGAATCAAATTCATCTTCCAGTGGAACAAGGAAATGGAAAATTAACCTATTTATAAACGGACTGAATCACAATTTCTGACAATTTTCAAAAGTTACTAAGAGAAACAAATTAACTGTCCTCTCTGGTCTAAATGCAAACACTACTTGGGGTTCTCTTGGCAGAGGAGGAACTTCAAAAATCAAGAACCCAACCAGGCAGCTGACATGGAATCAGCTGAAGGAGCCAGGAGCCAGTACATCAAAAAGGGAAAAGAGAATGGAAAAAACAAGAGCTTCTGCATGCAGAAAGAATAAATAAATAAGGAGGAGACAGAGAAGTGACATTAAACCCATGGCCGGTGGGATCTCCAAGTTTGCTCAGACTCCACAGCCTGAGAGAATAAAACATTCAAAACAAAAGCTTGCTTTAAAAAAAAAAAAAAACAGCTGGGTGCAATGGTGCCTATCTGTAGTCCTCGCTACTGGGCAGTCTGAGACTGAGGATCACTTGAGCCCAGGAATTCAAGGCCAGCTGGGCAACACTGCAAGACACCATCTCTTAAAAAATTAAAAACAAAAGAAAACTTTAATTTTAGAACCAACATACTTGTTCTGATTTCTGACCAGGAGTGCATGAGACTACTCTTTTCTCTCAGTTTTGTCAGTCTGATGGGTGAAAAGTGGTGGCTGTCACTTTAATTTGCATTTCCTTGATTGCAAGTGAATTTTAACTTTTTTTTTTTGAGACAGAGCCTTAAGCTATCACGCCGGGTAGAGTGCTGTGACATCACAGCTCACAGCAACCTCCAATTCCTGAGCTCAAGCGAGTCTCCTGCCTCCGCCTCCCAAGTAGCTGGGACCACAGGTGCCCGCCACAATGCCCGGCCATTTCTTGGTTGCCGCTGTCATTGTTTGGCAGGCCCGGGCTGGATTCGAACTCACCAGCTCAGGTATACGTGGCTGGTGCCTTAGCCCACCAATATATGTTTGTTGACTATTTGACTTTGTTCCTTTTTTTTTTTTTTCCTGGCAGTTTTGGCTGGGGCTGGGTTTGAACCCACCACCTCTGGCATATGGGGCCGGCACCCTACTCCTTTGAGCCACAGGCGCCGCCTGGCTTTGCTCCTTTAAAGAGCATCATCTCTCATCCCCCACATTTGCTCAGCCACTAAATCTAATCAAAGATGGGGCCTAAATCTCTCGATCGTTCTGTTTCTTCAACCAGTCCAGCCTATATTAATCACCTTACTATGTCAAGAAAAAATATAACCAGCTCATCAATCTTTGATTTCACCGACGGTATTACTTACAACAAGGTCTGAGTAGATGACGCCTTAGAATTCCACATCAAGCCAACCTCTAGCTCAGATGGAATTTAGAAATGGCCAAAATTGTGAAAACAGTACACAAAATGGCCAAAATTTAAGAAATAATACTCTAATGGATAGGGTTCAAATACTTTCCCAGAATAGCAAAGAACCTGTTGACTTTCCGGCCTCATCTCCCGACACACACAACACACTTGTCCACACAGCCCACCGCCTGCTGCTCTTGTGCCTTCACATCTGCTCTTCCTTCTACGCAGAATGCCCATCCCACCCGTATGACTAACAACCCTGCTGTCACTCTATACTATCTCATTATTATTATAGCTCACCATAATTGTCCACAACTTGCAGGTCCATTTTCCAGACTCAATTTTGAGTTCCTTGAAGACAGTAACCATCTCATTCACTTGTATCCCCAATGCCAATACAGTGCTCTATAAATTAATATCTGTTGAATGGGAGAATTAATAAGGTAATCATTCTAGCCTTTAATTTCTCATAACTTCAAAAAAACTCTCAAATATGTCTAGCCATAAAAAGAAAATAAAAAGTTCTTACTGGATATACCAAGGAAACATTACTACAGCTCATCCTCACTATAACCCTAGGAAGTAGGTACCACTAACATCATCTGATTTCCTGGAAGGTGTAAGAAAGGCTTAGAAAAGCAAAGTAAGTCCAAATTACACAGCTGGTCACTGGTGCTTATGGCTGAAGTGGGCGGGAAGGTAAGAGTGTCTGACACCAAAGCACGTACTCCACGCCCCTGCTCTCTCCACTGCCAGGATGGAGGTGAGGAGGAGGGGGAGGAGGGTGACGGCAATGACAATGATGGTGCTAACATACTGTTTACCACGGCCCAGGCAGTGCTCTCAGCAACTGCCAACATAAATAAGGTAAGGCTTTATTAAAATTCAGATATGGATATATGCTCAGATTTGTTAAATTTCCTAGAGTTCCTCATTTGCTAAAAATAATATTTTCCAAGAAGAAATCAATTCATTTGATCAATACAATAAAATGTAAGAGTATAGAACTATCTACTACACAGCCCCAATCTGGAAATACAGTGCTCTGGGTAAGGGAGATGGGGAGAGAAACCAATTAATAAACCCTAGGATTCTTTGCTAGGATGACAGGAATTATATAACATCCAATCGACACGTCAAACTAATAAGAGGTTGGTAAGAAACTTGTGATGCGGTGAAGATAAAAATCACATGATGAACATTCAGAGACATTTAAAAGAGGAAAAACGCTTGGAAACACCATTCAGTTTTGTAAGTGTCCAGAAGTGTTCCACATGTGACAGCTTTCAAGTGCATTCATAACACTGGAAACAGCAAAGGGCAGCCGGGTTTTAACTTCCAGAAAAGTTCAAAACTGTTTCTAATTCCTGAACAGGAAAGAAAAATCGCCAACACAAATCACTCTTCCCTGGAATGTTATGAAAGGAAAAGAAATGCTCCTCTCTGACATAGCCACCTGAAAAGTTCACAAAACTTCCAATTTCTAAATATTCCGAGACAAAAACCTTAAGCCAACTCATCGCCACCTATAATGGCAAAGAGCCTCAGTGTGTGGTGAATGCCTACCAAGTGTCAAGACCTGTATATGGCCGGGCCCATGGCTCACGCCTGCATTCTGGGAGGCTGAGGCGGGTGGATTGCATGAGCTCAGGAGTTCGAGATCAACCTGAGCAAGAGCAAGACCCCATCTCTTTAAAAAAAAAAAAAAAAAAAAAGCCAGTCATTGTGGAAGGTGCCTATAGTCCCAGCTACTTGGGAGCCTGAAGCAAGAAGATTGCTTGAGCCTAGAAATCTGAAGTTGCTGTGAGCTATGATGATGCCACAGCACTCTACCAAGGGTGACAAAGTCAGACTTTGTCTCAAAAAAAAGAGATCACACTAACAACAGCTAACAATTCCTGCAAACTTACCTTCTGCCAGTCAATGCTCTGCGGGCTGCATGTGAACTGAAAACCCCACAAAGTGAGTATTGTTAGCACTACTCCTATTGTACAGATGAGGAAACGAGACACACGAAGGAAACTTGCCCTAAATCATAAGACGTGGAACCAGCAAAACCAGGATTCAAATTCCAAGCTCCAAATCCCCTGCTCATTCTTTTGCCCCTCAGTTTTCATTACTGTTTATTTATAATCCCAAAACTTCCAGACTGTATCCTATAATTCCACACGTGAAGAAAATGGTTCTAAGGAACAATAACAAATCGAGTCTTTGAGGGAACTTCCAGGGCCTGCTGAGTTCTTAGTCTATTATTTCTAGCAGGCAAAGTAGTCAAATGAGATCGTAAAGCTCCTTGCCAGCCTGGTCTAACTGACAGAAGAATATACAGTAATTCTAATGAACAAAAGTGAGTCTTTGTTGGTAGGGAAAACAGTTAGGAAGCTAACAAATTGATGAGGAGACACATGCTTCTCTGAGCCCAGCGACTGCCACCACTTCCTCCTGGGAAGGTTTCTAAGGACACAAACTGAAGGGAGAAAAACAAGTCATGCTTGTAAATGTCGTTTTATGCTTCACAGGAAGAGTTCAGTCTCCTCACAAGATCTCTCTCTCTCTCTCACACACACACACACACACACACACACATTTGCACACACTCGGGATTTCTCATTTTGGCAGAGCAATGTTGTATATCACGCAGGCCCCCAAACCCAACAGCAGTTTCAGTCCTGCTAGCACCCTCTCGCCCAAACGTCAGTTGTCCACAACACCTTGACAACTTTTGTCATACCTTTTGTTATCTATCTTGAATCTGACTCACTTTTTTCACTTAAACATGACTGTTTTAACAAGGAAAAACTAGGGTGGTGCCTGGCTCAGAGAGTAAGGCACCAGTCCCACATACCAAGGGTGGCAGGTTCCAACCCAGCCCCAGCCAAACTGCAACAACAACAAAACCAGGTGTTGTGGCGGGTGCCTGTAGTCCCAGCTACTCAGAAGGCTGAGGCAAGAGAATCACCTAAGCCCAAGAGCTGGAGGTTGCTGTGAGCTGTGACAGCACAGCACTCTTCTGAGGGTGACAAAATGAGACTCTGTCTCTAAAATAAATAAATAAATAAAATAAAAAGGAAAAACTAGTCTGGGCCCTGTGGCTCATGCCTATAATCCCAGCACTCTGGGAGGCCAAGGCAGGCAGATCACTTGGGCTCTGGAGTTCAAGACCAGCCTGAGCAAGAGTGAGACTCCATCTCTACTAAAAATAGAAAAACTAGCTGAGCGTTGTGGCAGGTACGTGTAGTCCCAGCTACTTGGGAGGATGAGGGAAGAAGATTGCTCAAGACCAAGAGTTTGAGGTTGCTGTGAGCTATGATGCTACAGCACTCTACCCAGGGTCAGAGTGAAATTATGTCTCAAAAAAACCCCAAAAAACAAAAGGCTCAGCGCACGTAACACAGTGGTTACAGAGCCAGCCACACATACCAAGGCTGCCGGGTTCGAACCTGGCCCGTGCTAGCTAAACAACAATGACAACCGCACCAAAAAATAGCCAGTCATTGAGGCGGGCACCTGTAGTCCCAGCTACTTAGGAGGCTGAGGCAAGAGATTCACTCAAGTGTTGGAGGTTGCTATGAGCTGTGATGCTATGGCACTCTACCAACAGCATCATAATGAGACTCTGTCAAAAAAAAAAAAACAAAAAACTATATTTCTGTTGTAAGTGAGAATCTAGCATTATGTAACACAGAGTACCCCTAAAAGTAAATGCAATTAAAGTATTAAATTCTCTGAATTCCTGCCACAGCCCAAAGGAAGGCTCTGAGCCTAAAACCTGCCCACTCTGGGTTTTTAAAAAGGGGAAAGGCATTAGAGACACATTCACTATTTTGAACAAGTTATCATTTTTGGGTTTTTTTTTGTTTTTTTTTATTGAATCATAGCTGTGTACATTAGTTCAACCATGGGGTACAGTGTGGGGGCTTCACATGCAATCTGAGATATTTTTATCAACCTGATTGACATACCATTCATGATATTTTCTTGTTTACTATATGAAAACA
>CAUYON010089941.1:0-20070 GCA_963573935.1 Arctocebus calabarensis | reverse complement strand
TACATATGAAAGCTATAAATTAGCTTCATATTAGGGCTGAGTACATTGTTTGTTTTGCTTTTAATGTCATGCAGGTACAATCTAGGAAACTATAAAGAGGGACTACGTTTCTACTCTTTCAGAGAAAGCGTGATCGAATCTGCCACAATTTCAACTAATTGATTTAAACCCAAAAGCTGGTCAGGTGTATTTAGTATAAACTTTCTCTGGCGTTTAGGAAAATTTTCAGCTGAATAGAATTTGATATTTTAATAAAAGGAAGTGTGGCATTATGCTGCAGTCAGCATGCCTGACTAGAAACATCCAACCATGCCGAGAAGATTATAAAGCTTTTCTTCATGCCCTTTAATTTGAATACGGTAATCAAAAGATTGATTTAGTTCCCAAACTTAATTCTCAACTATAATTTTATTATTTGCCCAAATAAGCTAGATATTTTGTAATGTATTGGATCGGCTGCAGCTGTGTCTCTGCTTGTTCTTTGGGATATACCTTAGTTATCCGTAACCACAGTAAGAAGAGAGGAAAAATGTCCAGAGCCCTTGCTCTTCTTTGAATCGAATCACGTCCCTGACTCCAGGAACTGGAATAATCTTTCTTCTTCAGATAGAAGAAAGTAGAGTACAAGGATTAGGGAAATTTCAACAAATAAGAAATTTCTCTTTATGACTATAAGGGAGAAAAGATCTAGGGCTGTTCACCTAATGGACACCAGAGTCCTAAGGCAAAACAACCGAAAAAGATCTCATAAAAAGGATCATTGACATGGAGTAAACATCAATTTTAAAAAGAAGGCTCTTAACCTTTCTTCTTAACAAATAGAGAAGTATTTCTATTTGCTGTATACATTATGGCACATAAGAAACCCCGTTGTTCCACTACTAACATGAATTGCTAAACTAACAACCACATATTGTAAAGCTGAGCCACTCCATTTTTCTCAGATGGTATAGAAAGGCTATTTTAAAATAAAGTGGACATTGGGAACAAAGTTTAACTGTGCTTGTAGGACTCCGTCTTTCACTAGATACTTCTCTATTCCTCTTGAGCTCTAGGATGAAGGAGTGCAGATGCAGGCTGCACTGCTCCTGCAAAATAAAAGTCAAAAATGCCTGTAGGAATCAAGGGGGCACTTGAGGATATGGAGGAAACATCACGAGGCTGAGAAATTCTGGGCTCTGTTTTATGGAAGTCTGAAGATGAGAAAGCTTCCAGCTGACCTCATCTCCCCACACCTTTTCTTTTTTTCTCATACCTCCTGCCTCGTTCCTCACTCATCACCCTGTTTCTCCTATCGTACTTCATGTTTGCACATTCTCAGTGTGTTTTATGATACACACACATACACACACACTGTATTAAAGAATTTGGAATTTGAAAAAAGAAAAATAAGTATTCCTTAGATTTTCTTATAGTCTGTTAACCATTTTTTTTAAATTCCTGTACATCTGAAGCCTTTTGTCTTCTACATGGTGTAGTATATGATTAAATTATATGCTTTTGTATCTTATTATTTCTATTTAACATGACTGCTCAACCATAACCTCTCCCTTCCCCTCAGATTCCTCAACTATTCAAAAGATTTAAAAGTTGTCTCTGTGCATGCAGCCCTAGATCACCAATTTAGTGGGAGGAAAACTTTGCGGCATGTTTAGCCGAAGTTTTACACCTGCTTTTTGTATAAATTCTGAATATATATATATATATATATATATACTTTTTTTCATATGGTGTCCCTTTCTTAGACTTCTCTAGTGGTATTTAGTGTTGAATATAGAATGAAGTATTGAATATAGTATTGAATATAGAACTCTCACTTTCAGAGAGTTCAGAAAATAAAGAACAAAATAAAGAGCAATTCAATTTCTCCATGTGTGCCTGTCTGTCTCCCATTCTCTGTGTGTGTCTCTCTCAAGCGCACACACACGTGCACACACACAAAACAAACAAACAACTCCTCCCCCAGGAAAACAGCACTGGCAGGCTGAGGTAGGTGTGTGTGTGCGTGTGTGTATACTACTGTTGTGTCCCTGACCAGTTCATTTTCTGCCTTGCATTAACAGAGTGGCCTCAGCATTTGCAGAGTGAGGTTTTAAAACTCAGCTATGGATGCTACAAAGGAAAATTCATTTTCTCTAGCTATAGCATGAAGAAAGGGTGTCGAGTCGTATCTTTGGAATCTAGACATCTATTATGCGTACGTGTATTTACACAGCCAAACGTCAACCTGAGTATTGTTTTATAATTGCTTCTACCTTCTGCTTTCAAGTCCGACCAAAGCATATATTGCAAAGAATGTGATTTGTTAAATGCCTCCAAAAATACCATTTGGAATGGAGTTTGGATTTCATGGACATTCTGTTGTTTTCCCAGCGCCCCCCACCCTCCAGGACCACATCATGAATTTCCTCACCCTATTCAGTCTCATTCTTTCAGGCCTAAAATAGCCCCCTTTGCTTTGGGAGGCTCAGAAGATACTGATAAAGTTCCTGTGTGCTCCTGCTGAAGGATCTTCCTATTTCCTAGGCCTAAATTGTTCTGGATGAGGCTCCTGCACCCAAACAGAGAGGGAAGGTGAATTCTCTGGAAAAGTGTCTCCTGGCATTCTAGCCCTCTCTTTTGAGCACAGCCAAGCACTGAGCACCTGCTTTGAATACCGAATAGCGTGGAGAGCTGCCCAAGCCTATTCCCAGGTGGGCTGGGCAGGAATCCCAATATCTGTGGAAAGAGCCCATAAAGTAGATTACAAACCAATGTAGCATACTATAGTGCCTTGCATCGGTGGGATTAAACCAAAGCACCAGAAGGAGAATGAAGGGCTATCACATTTCATCATTAGAGAATAAAAACACTTAGCTAGGCAGTAGGTACTTAGTGTCATCCCAGGAAAAAGCAAATGGGGGTACTTTTCTATAGCAGAGTCAGTAGCTCTACTATACTCAGTTATTTTTTCAGGAAGCCTCAAAGATTCTTCTATCTAAATCCACACCCCATGTCATCCCTCGCTGTCGCTACATTTGTTGCCCTAATTTGGGAGTCTCTTCAATAGACTTAGTCTTTTGAGTGAGGTATGAAGGGGGGTGCCATAAGAAGCACTGTTATATTTTCAAAAGCAAAATATGCATTTTCTGAAGATATTTTATTAGCACAGTTCCTTATTATAATTTAGTATTCCTACCTTAAAAGGCACAGACAATTAAAGAGGAAGGACTATTTTAGTAGAGGTTAGTTTAGTGAAAGGAAAATACCTGGTGTAGGGCAGTGCCTGTGGCTCAGCGAGTGGGGTGCAAGCCCCATATACCAAGTGTGGCAGGTTCAAACCCAGGCCCAGATGAACTGCAACAAAAGATAGCCGGGGGTTGTGGCAGGCGCCTGTAGTCCCAGTTACTTGGGAGGCTGAGACAAGAGAATCACCTAAGCACAGGAGCTGGAGGTTGCTGTGAGCTGTGAAGCCATGGCACTCTACCAAGGGCGACAAAAGTGAGACTCTGTCTCTGAAAAAAAAAATACCTGGTGCAATCAAGTCTCGGTAGTGCCATGGAACACGAGGTAGGAAAGTCTAAGCCCCGTTTTGTAGAAAATCGAACACCTGGAGCCTGTGCATAGGGAAGGAGATGAGGGAGTGTAATCGAACTTGGTAATAACATATAGGATTACTTCAGAGTGACAGAAAAATGAGTCAGGCACTGAATTCTAGCAACATATATGTTGTGTGATATCTGATGCCTTTAACAGATGGAAACAAAAGAGTATATGCAAGTCCAGTTCAAAGGAGAAAGCAGAGGTAACCTTGAAGTTTCTGAGATGAAATTTAAGTTTGTGGACTGTGAGTATTCATTCATTATGTACGTTTACTGACTGATGACAAGATGGAGGGAGAGGTAAGTGGCAACTATGTGGCCATCAAAGAGCTAGCTGAAACAAGCTAAGCTAAGGCAAGCTGAGTTGTATATGTGTGTGCGTGAGTGTGTGTATCACTCTCCTGTCCCTATTTTTTTTGCCTTGAATTACGAAAATAGCCTCAGCATTTGCAGAGTGAGATTTTAGTACTCAGCTGCGGTAGCGGCAAAGACAAATTCTTTCTCTCTAGCTACAGCTTGACATACATATGACTATACATGAAGGGGGACAAGAGGATGTATCATTTGAATTTTAATTACATTATGATAAAGGAATAATATTTGCTCAAAATGCAGCGGTATTTCATTAGAAGCTATACTTGAAGATTTACACATTAAAATTAGTCTCAATGACTTAGTTTCCAATAAATTCTTTTGTTCTTTATTTGAATTATTTTAGGGACACAATTATATGACAAAGACTTCCTAGTGAGTTAAAAAAAAAACTATGCATTAATTGTCAGCAATATGGCTTATCCTAGCATGCTTCCATTACTGTTGACATTATTGGAAGAGGAGATTTGATATACTGTTCAGCCTAAATCATCTCATGATTGACAACCTCATGTGAGGCCGGAAGTATACAGATCTAGAATCCTGACACGAGTGTTTCTTTCCGCACCAGCAGAGGGTAGAAGTGCTACAGTGTCCTACAGGACAGAGACTATTTGGTTTGCTATTAGACATCCCGTAGGTAAAGAAAGCTTGATTTGCAATGTTCATTGTAAATGTATCAGTGAACAAGTGTGAGTTGAATCGTTAAAGAGGAAAATAACCGTGACTTGTTAATTTTGAGGTTGGCATGTCTGTACTACTGACTTCTACCTGATGTGTAGGCCAGGTTTCATAGAACACACAGAAACGTAGAAGAATTGGCTTCAGGACTTAATTCTATGAGCCAAGAGATTCCAATAATGTAAAATAGTTTAAATCTCTTAGAATTGCACAGAAGAAGAAATACAGATAATAAATAAACTTATAAAATTTTCATTCTTGCAAATACAAAAAGAACAAAAAATAAAAGCAACCACAGAGGATCATTTTTCCCCATCAAATCAGTGGTAACAAATAAAAAGAAAGTTAAGATCTAGCAGCATTGAAGTTGCATAGAAAGTAATATACCAATACACTGTTAGAGATGTACATTGACCCTATTTGTAATGAAAGAAGTGTGGGAACATGTCACAGATTCCTATGGACGTGAATATTCATCAGGTGAGTATTTTGTTTCTGTCAGGTATCGTAAAGACCAAATTTTTGTCTGTACTCTTCCTTTTCCTTATTTTTTTATTATATCGTGGTTGTGTACATAAATGTAATCATGGGGTACAATGTGTTGGTTTCAACAGTTTCTAGCATAATAAATTTTGTTCATTTATTCATTTAAAAATATATAAGAAATAACAGAAACTGTTCTAGGCACTGGGACACAGCAGCAAAACTTCAATTCTGGGAGGACAAATGAATAATTAACCTGAAAGCAGTTATGTAATATGTTTTAAGGTAGTAAGTGATGAGGCAGAAGTGTGCCCCAGAAGTTTGAATAACTGCAAGGAAGTCAGTGTGGATGTAGTGGAGCAAGAGAAGAATAAATCTAGGTAGTAAGAAATGAGGGGAAAAGTAATAAAAGGACAGATTAATAGGATATAATTGGCTTTGTCTTTGGACAATACTATGGGAGAAATTGGGAGTCATTGGAGAAGTTTAAATAAATGAATGACATGATACTACTTATATTTTACTAGGCACATTATAACATCTGTATTGATAAGGGCAAGGGTGGTGGCTGGGAGACTGACAGGGAGGAAATCCATGTCATAGACTCTTTGTCTTAGACCAGAATGGTGGCGATGAAGGTAAAGAGAAGAAACCTCTGGATACATTTGTTGAAAGACAGTGAATGAATAACACCAGGATGTAGAAATGGCGGTAAATCACAGATAAGCTATGAATTAGCTATACACCTATAACATCATATGAATGTTAAATATCTAAGTCAAAATGTACAAATTCTCAAATCACAAATTGTATTAGTATCATCTTAGAATGATTGTATTTTTTTCATGGCAATTTTCTACCCTAAGATTTTTGGCACTGCCTAAAAGTTATTTCATAAGCAGAAAAAAGTGGAGAACAACTTAGCCCAGCTGTGAATACTAAGACTCCAGAGATATTAACTTATTGTTTGGGATCCCATACACAGGAAACTTCTAAGGGCCAATGCTTTTAAACTCTGGACTCAGAAAAATAGCAAATTGCTCAGGGTTGCTCATAAATAGCTAAATACTGGAAGTTAAATCTTTAAGTGACAAGTATCTATTTGATCCAAGATTTTGAAAGAATTTTGTTCTGACATTTAGAATGTTATTGATCCTTTGTAAAAGAATATCTACTTTGGAGATCCATGGATGAAGAGACTGGTATAACATGGACAGAGTTCAGAAGACTGCCACCAATAGAACATAAATGTCTTAACACAATTATTAGATATGAGGTGAAAGGCATGTTGATTAGTTTGATTAAGCACTCCAAATTGTATAAAAAATCAACACATTGTACCCCACAAATGCATAAATGTAATCATGAACTATGTGTATATGACTTAATAAAAGCAAAAAAAAGAAGACTGCTACCAAAATTATTTAATCATTGTAAAATAAGGGCTATGGGGAAAGGCTGGTGGATGTGACATTATTCAACTTGGAAAATAGAAGGTGAAGAAGGAATTTAATGATCGTCTGTAGGTGTATAACGAGCTATTATACAGAGAATGTTAGCTCAATCTTCTCTTGGGCCATAACAATGAGAATGCAGTGTAAATTGCATCATGAGGAATTTAGGCCAAAAAATTATGAATAATTTTCTCTTAAGGAGTGGTGTTAAGCATTGGGATAGGTTGCCAGGTCAGAGTTCATCTGACAATGTGTCCGGAATTCCAAACGTTTAATCCATTCATGTCAATTCAATACACATTTCCTGAGAACAAGGTATCATAGGGTAAGATATTTTCTATAGAAGACCATTGATGTAATTCTCCCATTGGCTTAGAAGGAAAAGGGGTATAATCTGGTTTATTCAACAAGTCAGTTATAAGTTCAGAAACTAAAAATGAAGAAACCTAAGATAGTATAAAACAAGACCTGTTGACTTTCATAGGTATTGCTGTGATATGGTGGAGGGGATAGGAAGATGTACAGTGGAGAATCTAAAGGAAGAAGTGAAGGTGAGTTTTAAGAGGTAGCTGGATGAAATCGTATGGTGAACATTCTTATTGTTAAAGGACAAAAGGCAGAGATGTAAGTCCCTTTGCCCCCTTGCTTCAAGGAAATAGGATGGGGCAGTGGCAGGGAAGCATATTCTGAAGCAGCTAACCCCATGGGTGGAGTGGGATGCAAAACTATCAAAAGAAACAGGAATCTAAGACACCTTTCTTCCTAGTCCAATTTAAGTTCTGAGAATTATCATTACTTCTCCCACTGTAATTTTCTTTGTCTTGGGGTGGGACGGAGTCTGGCCCTTTTTGTTTTCTCAGACACTTTACATAACTGCAGTTGGATTCAGAAGAAGGGCATCTGAGGTCAAAGACTGAAGCCAGCACCTGGTACCAATAGCAACTCAACCCATTCCTTATAATTTTAACTCATTTTTAAAATCTGTAGTCTGCTGGTAGAGAAGGAAAATGTGTTCTGAGTCTTTGTAACAGCTATGAGACTTTCAGTAAGTTTTCTAATAATCCTGAGCTTTAAATTTTCTTATCTTTGAAGTGGAGGCAGTAATTATCTCAACAAGTTACTGTAAGAATTAAAATGATTAACAAACTACTTAACTCCTATTATGTACTCATCACATGCTGGTTACTTACGCCTCTTCTACTGTTACAAACTGCCTATTATGGAATGACGTCATTTCATGTCCCTTCTTTGATGAGCACTTTAAACCTTTTTTGCTTCAGTCTAAACCTCTCCAGTTGGTTACCTTAACTCTTGTTCATATGGTAAGGCATCTGGTTTGCTCATCTTAAGCTTCTTTTAAATGGATTAATATCTTCTTTAAGAAGTGGATTGCTCAGAATGGAGGACATAATTTTAATATAATTCCACCTATACAGGATATTATGACCTCATTATGACCTCACTCCATGTGGAAAATACATTTCTACTAATACATCCTGAATTGTATTGCTTTTTTTGGCAGACATGCTCTACTTTTGACACAAATACTGAGGAATTTTTAAAACTTCAGTTTTCCTTGCAGATGCACTAAATCTGGCTCTGTCTGAAGGAAATGCACTGAAGCAAATGATCATATGTGGCTGTTTTGAGACCAATGGATCTCTGATTCTCAGAATAGGCAATCTTGAATGAGTACATGTAACGTCCAAAGTATTTAGCTGACTTCCTAAAAATCATAACATAAAATATTACATAACAAAATATCCTTCCTGAGCAGCACCTGTGGCTCAAAGGAGTAGGGTGCTGGCCCCATGTACCAGAAGTGGTGGGTTCAAACCTGGCCCCGGCCAAAAACTGCAAAAAAAAAAACCACCCAAAAATATTCCTCTGAGCTGACCTATCTGTCAAGCTACTATAACAACTCTCTTTCTTTATTGCTAAACTTTATGGAAAATCTGCTTGTACTTACTGCTTTCACTTCCTCGCCTATCACCTTTTCCTCCCAAAGCACTCTGGCTACACCAAAGATAAATTTGGCTAAAGATCTAATTGCCCAGCCCAGTAATTTCTTCTGAATTATTTTCCTCTTGAATCACTCTGCAGTATTTGACATTATTTACCCTTTGTATCAGTACAATTCTAATAAAAAAAATCAGAAAGAATGTGAATATTTAAAACAAAACTTGAATGCAGGGAATTATTTTCATAGACAATAAAAGAACAGAGAAGTCTAAGAGTCAACAGTAAGGTTGTCTAAAATTAGCATCATCAGAAACCACGACAGCCCAAGACCAGAGAACAGAAGAGCCAGGGTTAGGGAAGCCCAAGAGATAAAATTACCTGGCCCAAACAAGAATTACAGGGGAATCTAAAGCCACGGAGGAGAGACAATTGCTATTTGAGATGTCATTTGCATCAAAGAGAGAGGAATAAATACTCTAGCTTCTCCCACTCCCTACCTTCCAAACCTTCTGTCAGGTCCTCTGATTGATTGAACTTAGCTGGATGTCAGCTATCAATAGAGTCTGGAAACACCACCTGCAGAGGTTATATCCCCCCTAAAAAAATGTTGCCATAAGAACACAATTGGGGAAGGTGAAAAATATAAATTAAGTAAAATAGACCCTGGACTGGCATAGTAATTTTACTATTCAGCATTCATTTTCTTATTTCTAACCATACACAACATCTTTACATTTCTACCTTGGATGAGGTAAATATCTGTCATATAAACAAGTTATATCTTCTGCTCAACCAAGAAAGATAAACTGACTCATTAGTCATTGCATTCATCTCCTTTTCAGAATCTTTACATGATATAAAAAATGATGCCTTCAGACTCAATTAAGACTCTTCATGGTTAGGTGACCTGTGCACTAATTTGCTAAGCTGTACATCTCTAGCTCTCCTTATACAGAATTGAGTAGACGTGTCCTAATTTGTTTAACTATTTACAAATCCACAGTTATGTTTTTCATTTAATTTAATAGAACTAAATCTGCTCTGTCACCCAAACTAGAAAACTCCCAGGAGGTCTAGAATCCGCTTTTTTCCTTCCTTTCATTCATCCTATCATGATTACTGCAAATATCATTTGGGCATCTCGCGAAACTTCCCACTTCCCATTTTGTTCAATCAGACTTTCATTGACTCCCATTTGTATATCTGAAATAGTCTACTAATTAATCTCTCTGACTTTAATGTATTCTACCCTTTGTAGTTAAAACTCCATATTCTTGCCAAGTTGAGCCATCATGTACGTATATCTGGGTTGGGCACAGTGGCTCACACCTGTAATCCTAGCACTCTGGGAGGCTGAGGCAGGTGGATTGCTTGAGCTCAAGAGTTCAAGACCAGACTGAAAAAGAGTGGGATCCATCTCTACTAAAAATACAAAAAATAGCCAGGCGTGGTGGCAGGCTCCTGTAGTTCCAGCTACTCAGGAGACTGAGGTACAAGGATCACTTGAGCCCAAGTGTTTGAGGTTGTTGTGTGCTATGAAGTTTTGGCACTCTACCCAGAGGGACAGAGTAAGACTCTGTCACAAAAAAAAAAAAAAAAAAAAGAAAGAAAGAAAAGGAGAAAAAAAAGAGAGAGAAACTATGTGGTGAGCTCATAGTTTTGCAGGCTGGGAGATTGAAGGGCATGGCTTTGGCTTCTGGTGAGAGCTTTCATGCTGTGTCATAAAAGAGTAAAGATTAGAAGGGAAGTTGACACATGCAAAAGCAAAAGAGGGATCTGGGATTTATAAGAATCCATTCTCATGGAAACAAATTCATTCCTGCAAAAACTAATCCAGGCTTGCCAGTGGAAGAACTCACTGACACATGAGTCACATGACTGACACCAAGTCACTCAAGAGAAATTTCCTATGATCCAACCATCTCTCACTAGGCAGGGCCCACCTCCCAACACCACAATGTTGGAGATCAAATATCTATGAGTTTGGGTGTGAACAAACCATATCTAAATTATAGCATTCTGCACCTGGTCCCCCCAAACTAATGTTCTTATCACATCCTAAATACAATCATTCTATTCCAGGAGTCCCAAAAGTCTTGTTTCAGCAACTATTCAAAAGTCTAAAGTCTTATTGAAATTCAAGGCCAGCTACTTCCAATCATGAGCCTGTAAAATAAAAAGAAGGTGTTTAGATTTAAGATAAAGTGATAGGAAGACATTTGGAAAGCATTCACACTTCAAAAGGAAAAAAAAATACCCAAAATTACTGGGTATTTACCCAAAAGGGGGGAAATACATTCTATAGGAAATACACTTGCATCTGAATGTTTATAGCACTATAAGTCACAACCAGAAAGATGTGGAAACAACCCAACTGCCCATCAATACATGAGTGGTTTAATAAAATGTGGTACATATATACCATGGAGTACTATTCAGGTATAAAAAATGATAAACTGATTCCTTTTGTAACAATCTGGATAGAACTAGAGACTGTCCTCCTAAGGAAAGTATCACAGGAAAGGAATAATCAACACCCTGTGTGCTCAATTTTAAATTACAACTAAATGATCAACATTCATATATACGTTTGGTAGTAAAATTCAATAGAAATCAACCAGGTAGAAGAGAAGAAGGGACAGGTAAATTCATACTTAATGGGGACAATGTGCACTGTCCAGGGAACAAATACAGTTATAACCTTGACTCAGACTGTAAAGAAGTAATTCATGTAACTGAAACATTCTGAAATAAAATGAGAGAGGAAGGGAGAGAGAAAGAGAGATACCACATGCAAGTCCAAACCTTAGAAGGCTAAGCATTAAGTCTAAAAACTAGATCTAAAGTATTCTCCTTTCACTTCAGTTTATACAACCTGGGGACATTGCTGTGATGGGAGAGCTTACAAGGCCTCAGGCAGCCCTGCTACACCCATGATTTTGCTGGCAGCAGCCCACATGGCTGCTGTCAAGGTTTGGAGTCAAATACCTGTGGGTTGTCTAGGCTGAATTTATATACCATGAATGACTCTACTCCACCTGGATCCCACCAGTGCCCTTACACCTGTGGCTCCATTAGATATTACCCTTATGGGGATAGCTTTGATCCCACATTTCCACTCAGTGTTACCCTAGTAGGGACTCTGCAGTGGCTTTCACCCTGTGCGAATCATTTACTGGACCCATAGGCCTTTCCGTATATACTTTGAAATTTCATGGGAGAAGATACCCTCCATGGTTCTTAGACTGTATAGACTTAATTCCAGCTGGAAGTTGCCAAGGTTTATCACTTGCGCCATTCAGAGTAGCAACTAGAGCCATACCTGGGGCTGTTTGTTTATGGCTTTTCCTGTAGGAGCTGCAGAGGTACGGGGGTACCTTCCCAAGGGCAGAAGAGCAGCACCCCAGGCCTATTCCCTGAAAATCATTTTTTTTTTCTTATAGGCTTCTGGACCTCCATTGGGAACCTTGAAGATTTTTGAAATGCCTTTTTCTGATTGTTCTAGTAGTTCCTCGCTATCTTTCTTTTCTGCATTGATACTCTCTTTTAGAAAGTGGATATGAGGCTTAACTTTTGTATTCATCTCCTGAAAACATTTTTTTTCATTTTCTACCACACAGCTAGAATTTATTTTCTCTGCTTCCCTTACATTGATAAATTTTACCTACAGATTATTCCTCTCCAGTCATAACTGACCATAAGCTGTTAAAATTAACCATGCCGCTCTCTCTCTCTCTTCTCTCCTGTTCCCCCCTGTGTGTGTCTCTTCTCCTCTCCTGCTCTCTCTCTCTCTCCCCCTTTTCTCTCTCTCCTCTCCTCTCTTCCTCCGTTTCTCTCTCTCTCCCCTCCTCCTTAATGCTGCTCTGCAGCTTCCCCCGCCAATAAAGACCTTTCATGCAAAAAAAAAAAAAAAATTAACCATGCCACTTTTTGGAGTATTTTTGCCATTATATATTTTTTCCAGCAGGTATTCTAACTCACAGTCTTAAGTTCAGCCTTACCCAAAGCCCTAGGGCATGGACACAATACAACGAAGTTCTTTGCAATGATATAGCAACTCCAGTGACAAAAGAAACAATGCCTTGATTCCATGTAAGAACTTATTAGAATGGCCTTTACTCCCCATAATTCTACCAGAATCTTGGTCAAACCACTTAACCAATCTCTAAGAAGTTCCCAACTTTATCTCTTATTTTTGTCTAATTCTGAGTCCTCATCATAATCACCCTTAACGATCCATTCATGGCAATGGTTTTTTTTCTAGCCTGTTTCTCCAAACCCTTCTTATCTCTGCTCTTTACCATGTACCAAAACCACTTCCACATTTTTATGCATCTTTATACCAACATCCAACTCCTTAGCACCAATTTTCTGTCTTAGTCGATTTTGCCTTGCCAATAAAGGAATACCTGAGAGTGGGTAATTTATTTATTTTTCTTTCAAGGTTAGTTGAGATAAAAATTCTACAGGCTGGGAAGTGCATTGGATAAAACTAGTTTCCTTTTTCTAGGAAAGGAGCATTTTCACATTACATTATAAGATGGCACAGAGGATTAAACAGGAAGTTGATATATACAAAGAGACAAAAATGATGGGCATGCTGGCTCTATTACTCACTTTCACAGGAGAAAATGCATGCCTGTGAGAACTAATGTCGACTCACCAGAATGAAAATTCACTCACTACCACAAGAAGGCACCAACCCATTCATTAGAGATTTACCTCCATGATGCAAACACCTGCCACTAGATCCCATCTTTCAACACCATCACATTGGTAATAAAATTTCAACATGAGCTTTGGTGGAGACAAACTCAAACCTTAGCAGCTTGGTGATCAGAACATATATGCTGAATAGAAATCCATATCAATGAATACATGAATTATTCATATACTTGATGGATAAGGACATAATGTCTTAAAGTTATCTTTGCATTTCATTGTGGGTATTAACAATTGTATGTTTAGGTAAAGATTATGTCTGAAGGATATATTGAGAAGAGAGTGCATTTCTTAACCCTGGACTATGGGAGCTCAAATCCCCAATTTGCTCTAGAAAAAATGTGCTGGAATGAATTTTGGTAGAGGTTCATGGGTTAGAATAAAAAGCCCGGAGATGTTTATGTTAGGGACACAAAATGAATTATCAGGAAGAGCAACTTGCCTATCATTGGATAAAACTAGTTTCATTTTATGGCTCTGTTACTTATTTGCTATTATACATTGATGAAGTCTTAATTTCCCAGTTTTCTACCTTGAACCTCAGAGATTTGATATAGAGATTAAAATGGGAATAGAAGGGAACACTTGTGGAAATCTTAGATAAATTAATAACTACTACTACATAAAAATAAGTGAGATAGTGTAATTAAATTTTTATTATTATTATTATATACTCAGAGCATCAAACTATGCCAATAAAGATATTATACACCAGCATGGAAACTGTCACCAAGATAATTTCCTACTTATCTAGGAGAAAATGTTCAAATACTATGTAAATGTAAATGTAGGTGATCTGAAAGACCATATAGAGTACATAGTGTGTTTCTAATCTAATATTGCATCATAGTGAACACTACTGTGGTGTGGTATGTGCTATGAGAACATTTTAGAGTGCCAGAGGAGATAATCACTGACTTAAGGCTGGCATGGTAGACCAGAGGCAAATCTTTTACTAATGTAATAATAAGCAGGCAATTATTTTCTAATCTTATAAATATTTGTAAAACTTGGTTATGATATGGAGTACTATTTTTAATAACTGCATGATAGGTTCTCCAATTCTTCTCAATTGTATACAGTGTAATGAAGGGGTTGGGCAAGAGGCATGAAGAGGCTCAACACAAAGTCTGTGCTAAGGAACTGAGGAGCTCTCAGGGTGGAGTCTTTCCAGCTAAACTCAGGTCCATTATTTGTTATCATAAAGAAGTAAAATGCAGTTAAAAGTTACTTATGAGATATTGGCACTGAAGGAGGGAACATGGAAAATGTCAGATAGGATATCTCCAACTTGTTTTGCGAAACTGCAGACCTTGAAGACAAACTCTGCCTCCAGCGTTAAGAGACCTTTGGAATCTAGAGGAACTTTATCATAACCATTAGGTCTGGGTATTGCCACATCTCTCATACACATTCTGTCTTGGAGGTCAGTTTTTTGCCCTCCTGCGTGCAAACAACACACATGCCATTCTCATGACTTTAGGTCTCTCAATCAGAAAGTGAGTCATTGTTGAAGTTCAGGGACAATTTTCCCTACAATGTAAGATCTATCTGAACTTCTATAGTTGAAATTAATTATCTGACAAGGATAAAGTAAACTTAACAAATGCTTTTTCATTGTTTGTGTGCTTTTGGATTCTACAATCCCATTACTAGGTATCTACCTAGGAGAAAAAAAATCATTTTACCACAAGACTATTTGCACTAGAATGTGTCTTGCAGCTTGATTCACAACTGGCAAGATGTGGAAGCAACTCAAGTGCTCATCAACACATGAATGGATCAACAAACTGAGAAATGTGTATACTATGGAATACTACTTAGTCATAAAAAGGTGGAGACTTTGTATCTTGTGCAATTTTTGGCTGGGGCCAGGTTTGAATCTGCCTCCTCTGGTATATGGGGCTGACACCCTACTCCTTGAGCCACAGGTGCGCCCCTAAACTTTATATCTTTCGTATTTACATGGATGGAGTTGAAACGCATCCTTCTTAGTAAAGTATCACAAAATTGGAAAAAGAAAAACAATTCCAATACTTGTACTCAATACTAATATTAAACAATATATAAAAAACTATACTCCTGCATGGAAGAAAAAAACACAAGCATATTTTAGTGGGGGAGAGGAGACGAGGGAAAGAGATAAAGGAGGAGGGAGGTTGATGGGTAGATTCTCACTGAATTTGCATAATATAACAGTGTTAAGCACACCCAAGCACACCCACCATGAAGGGCTCAACTACAATTTGAACATTACCTTAGAAATGAAAATAGTGTTACGTAAACATTTGTACCCTCATATTGATCTGAAATTTTAAAAAGTTGAGCTGTACTTATCAGCATCTGAATTTCAACAATAGTTACTCTCTGCAGTTAGCATTTATGGTCAACTTCCAGAACTGCCTAGTAGAGACATACTCTAAGAAACGTTTCGGTTTACTATGAAGTGAGAACAATATGTTTAAAAGTGTCTTTAAGCTCAGAAACAAATACATCTTTTACATGAGTAGGAGATATTGGAAACTGTGCAAAATATTATTTATATTATACTTCTAAGGGTGTTTAGAGGTTATTTTATTGAACCCTAAAGAGACGTCAGCCTTCATAACTCTCTCTCTCTCTCTCTTTTTTTTTTTTTTGTAGAGACAGAGTCTCACTTTATCGCCTTCGATCAAGTGCAGTGACGTCACACAGCTCACAGCAACCGCCAACTCCTGGGCTCAGGCGATTCTCTTGCCTCAGCCCCGTGAAGCCTTCATAACTCTTAATTAGAACGTAGGTAAAAGGCGGCGCCTGTGGCTCAGTGAGTAGGGTGATGGTCCCACATACCGGAGGTGGAGGGTTCAAATCCCCGGTATGTGGGGCTGGCTCCCTACCCACTGGACCCCAGGCGCTGCCCCACTCTCAGAAACTTTTAAAGAAATTATCCAGTTTTATCCAATTTAGCTTTTGGTAAACCCATGTCCTAAAGCACAGTGTAGCAAAATTTAATTTCCGTTATTTTATATGAAAGCACGGGAGCGCTCGCGCCCTCTTGAGGTTACGGATGGCATTACACATTAAGAAGAGCAAAAAACTTCTAAGCTGCTGGAGCAGTGTCTTGAAATTTTAGGATACAAACAGATTTTGAAGTTATGCTGACACAGAGATGAACTTAGATAAAGAAAAGAGGGGATACAGATTTATTTTCAAAATTATATCACTTTCAGGTAAAGTAAAAGCCAGAGATGAGATCCCCTTGATTAAAAAATACAATACCCTGAAGCAAAAAGTATGCAAGTCTACTGAAGATGTGAACCAGTTACTTCAGGAAAGAAGATTCTGCCTCAGTATGGAAATTCTTAATGTGAACATGAAATACAATGCTCAGAATCCTCTCAATGCCAGGAAAAGAAAGTCATATGCCTAATTGAGAGTATAGCTCTCCTAACAAATGCCTTCCTTTGCCTACTTAGCTAGCCCTATTCAACTGAGTTTTTGAAGAAGTCTCCTATATTATGAGCTTATTCCAGAGGAAATGTCTCAGGATACCGTCTTAAAAAAAAAAACACTTCAAGAGATGAAGTGTCATTGCTATTCAGCAGTCAATCTGTGGAGACTCAAGAAAGTACAAAGGGCTCAGAGGAAGGGTCAATCAGGAACTAAAAATATTACGGAGATAAAGAAGATATGATGATGAAAGATGAGATTGGGGACTTTGATGATGAGTTCTTTAAAAAATGTTCAAAGATTAAAATGACTAAAAGTCAGGAATATGGAATCCTTTACTAACTCCTTAAATAGACAACCTATTTATTGAATAAAAATAGTGCCTTGCACATCTTGCTCTCTAAAGTTTCAGAAGATTGGGAGATAGAAGAAGCAACTAAAGCTGAAGTTGAAGCCACTGCTGCTGCTGCTGCTCATGGTGATGATGGTGAGATTTAGGAAGTAAAATGCCTCTTTCATAAAATTAGTCCATAGGGCCTTCTGACTCCCTTCAAAGGTATATTTTATTGAAGGGTTGGCAGGAGGAAAATCTGGGAGTTCTCTGAGAGCTGCCTCCATTCCACTTCATTATCTGGCTCACAAAAATAAGTACCTGTAGACATTTGGAATATAGGAAACCAATCTTATGATTAAAAAACTGCAGGGACAGAGAGGCTTTGAAACTATTTACAGCAAATGCTAGAAGAAACACACCACGGTCAAACAGAGGGCCTGGAGTCCAAGAGAGCTTCTCATAGGTCACTGGAATGTACCTCTGAGAGATTAAAATGCAGAGCATCTTACAAAATAACAAATGCAGACGTTAAAGAAGAATGTCTGTAAATTCAGAAAATATCCAGCTCATACAGAGGAAACAAACTGATGAGTTGCATCTACAAAGAAGAGATTGATATTGTATATGCAAGATGGGAAAGAACATGTGGTCTCTTTCTCAGTTGGAACTAATAACATTCAGCTATACCAACAAACAAGTTAAGAATAAATGACATGAAAAGCGTTTGAAATGTAAATAAGTTGAATTGCATATAAAATAGTAAGTCAAAATTTTATAAGTGCAACATCAATAAATTTTATTTTCGGTTGAAATTCATAATTTCCTTTTTCTTTATTGAGACAATGTCTAACTATGTTCCTGGGACAGGGTGCTGCCATGGCATCCTCATAGCTCACAGTAACCTCATACTCCTGGTCTCATGTCATAACTCCCGCCACAGCCTGTCAAGTAGCTAGGACTACAGGTGACCACCACAACATCTGGCTAATTTTTTCTACATTTTTTGTATAACTGGCATCTCACTCTTCCTCAGGTTTCTCTCAAACTCCTGGCCTCAAGCAGTCTTCTCACCTCAATCTCCCAAATTGCGAGGATTTCAGGTGTGAGCCACCATGCCTGGTGATAATTAAGTTTTATTATTTTTTTAATATTTATATTCTTTTATAATTTTTTTTTGTTAAATCATAACTGCATACATTAATAAAATCATAGGTGTATACATTTATGAGTACAATGTGATGATTTGATATACAATGTAGAATGCTTAAATTAAACTGATTAACATAACCATCACCTCACTTACTTATTTTTTTGTGATAAGACATTTAAAATTGACTTTCAGTTATTTTGAATAATACCCTTGCATTGTGTACATTAGGTGACATCCCACCAAATGACCTCCCACCTCCCATCAATTTCCCATTTCTCCCTCTCCCTCCCCTACCTTCTCCCTTGCTAGACTATATTTGTGTTTTATCATTCATAAGAGTGTGTAAGTGTTTATATATTGGTTTCATAATAGAATTGAGTACACTGGATACTTTTTATTTGCTTTTTCTAAGAAGAATGTGTTCTAACTCCATCTAGGTGAACACAAAAGCTGTAAAGTCCTCATCTTTTTATGGCTGAATAGTATTCCATGGTATACATATATCACAATTTCTGAATCCATTCATGGGTTGATGGGCATTTGGGTACCTTCCATGACTTGGCAATTATGAATTGGTCTGCTGTAAACATTCTAGTGCAAATGCCTTTGGGGGAAAATGATTTTTGTTCTTCTTGGTAACTTTGTAATGGAATTTCAGGATCAAAAAGAAGGTCAACTTTTAGCTTCCAAAAAAATTGTATTAGTTTGCAATCCTACTAGCAGTGTAGAAGTGTTCTCTTCTCTCTACATGCATGCCATATGTTTTTACCTCAGCCTAGTGCTGTGACTCATGCCTGCAATCCTAGCACTCTAGGAGGCTGAGATGGGAGGATCCCTTGAACTCAGGAGTTTGATACCAGCCTGAGCAAGAGTGAGATCCTTTTGTACAAAAAGTAGAAAAAACTAGCCAGGTGTTATGGCAGAAGCCTATTGTGCCAGCTATTCAGAAGGTGGAGTAAGGAGGATTACTTTAACCCAGGAATGTGAGGTTGCTGCAAGCTAAGCTGATGCCACAGCACTCTAATTTGGGTAGAAGATTGAGGGTCTGTCTCAAAAAATAAAAATAAAAACAAAATACAATAATAAACCACTGGTTACCAAAACTGACTAAAGAAGAAAAAAAAAAAAAACAGGAAACACGAATAGCCATATATCTATTAAGAAATTGGTTATTTCTTTTCTTCTGTACACAATTATTATTTAATATAAAAAACAGAAAATGATTTCTCCAATAAAGAAATCCCCAACTGATATACTTAAAAAATAATGTTAATGACATAAAAAGGAATGTCACAGGCAAGAGCTACTCAAAATGCATATGGCTGGAAAAGAACTTGTATCCAATATATACAAAACTTACAACTCAGTAGTAGGAGGTCCAACAACATGATTTTAAAAATGGGCAAAAGATACTTTGCTAAGGAGAACATGTTCCAGCTCCATCCATGCAAAAATGAAAGAGGAAAAGTCACCATCTTTCTTTAAGGCTGCTTGATATTCCATGGTATACATGTACCACAGTTTATTAATCCATTCATGTATCGATGGGCTCTTGGGCGTCTTCCATGACTTAGCAATTATGAATTGGGCAGCAAAAAACAATCTGGTACAGATATCTTTGTTGTTCTGTAATTTTTGGTCATCTGGGTATATACCCAGTAAAGGAATTATAGGGTCAAATGGCAAGTCTATTTTTAGATCTTTGAGTATTCTCCTCCCTATTCAACAAATGGTGCTGGGAAACCTGGCTGGCGACCTGTAGAAGACTGAAATTGAACCTACACCTTTCACCATTTCACCCCTAATGAAGATAGACTCACACTGGATTAAAGATTTAAACATAAGACATGAAACTATAAAAATTCTAGAAGAAAGTGCGGGGAACACTCTTGAAAGTATTGG
>CAUYON010089940.1:0-16046 GCA_963573935.1 Arctocebus calabarensis | reverse complement strand
AAGAAAAAGTATCCAATGTACTCAGCCCTAATATGAAGCTAATTTATAGCTTTCATATGAAGGCTAAAACCCAATTATAGCACAAGAATACAGGGAAAAGGGAAAGGGAGGGGAGGGGAGGGGGGAGGCTGGGTGGAGGGAGGGCAATTAGTGGGATCACACCTACGGTGCATCTTAGCAGGGTACTGGTGAAACTTATTAAATGTAGAGTATCAATGTCTTTATATAGTGATCAAGAAAATGCCATGAAGGCTATCTCTAGCAGTACGATCAAAATAATTCTGATTGTATATGAAGCACATTGTGCCCTATGATTGCACCAATGTCCACAATTATGATTTAATAAAATTATATTAAAAAAAGATGAAAAGGCGAGAAATAAGTGTTTTCCAATTACAAAGAAAATACTAGACATCAATAATAGAAGGGAATTGGGAAAGTCACAGAAAAATATAAAGAACACACTCCTACACTCCTAAATAACTGAATGAAAATAAAGACACATGCCAAAACGTATGGCATGTAGCAAAATTGGTGTTTAGAGAAAAAGTTATATCTGAAAATATATATATACAACTGTGAATTTGTACCTGTTAAGAAAGAAGAAACAGCTCAAATCAATACCCTATGCTTTCACTTTAATGTCCCAGGAAAAAAAGAGCAAAATAAACCTAAAGCAACCAGGAAGAAGTAAATAGTAGATTAGCATAGAAATTAATGAAATAGAGATTATGAAAACAAAAGTGGAGAATCAATGAAACCTAAAGCTGTTTAAAAAAAAAAAAGATAAAATTGATAAACCATTAGCTAGAATAGCCACAATAAGAGATGAGATTTAGGCTCCATGCCTGTGGCTCAAAGGGCTAGGGTGCCAGCCATGTACACCTGAGCTGGTGGGTTCTAATCCAGGCCAGGCCCGCCAATCAGCAATGACGGCTACAACCAAAAAATGGCCAGACATTGTGGCGGGTGCCTGTAGTCCCAGCCACTTGGGAGGCAGAGGCAGGAGACTGTCTTGAGCCCAGGGGTTGGAGGTTGCTGTGAGCTGTGATGGCAACAGCACTCTATCCAGGGTGACAGCTTGAGGCTCTGTCTCAAAAAAAAAAAAAAAAAAGATGAGACTTAATTATTAAAATTAGAAATAAGAGACACTACTACTGATCTTACAGAAATAAAAAAAGAAAGAGAGATACAATCTGAAGACAGTTTGAGCAGATCTATAACAACCAAAGAGATTAAATTAGTAATCAAAACAATTACCCACATGAAAAAGCCCAACCTTAGATGACTTTACCACTGACTTCTGTCAAATATTTTGAGCAAATCAAGAAGAATGAACACTTTTTATATAAAAACACATTCTTCCAAAAACAGAAGGGCTGGGAACACTGCCCACTTCATGCTATGAGGCCAGTATTAGCCTGATACCAGAATCAGACAAGGATGTTACAAAGGAAAGAAAATTACAGACTAACATCTCTTATAAATATGAATGCAAAAATCCCTGAATAAAATACTAGCAAAGTAAATCCAATAGCATATAAAAAATTATACACATGATGAAGTAGATTTATTCCAGGAATGCAAGTTGGCTTAAGATTCAAAAATAAATTAACATAACAAATAGTTACAATGGAATAAAAAATAAGAAACCAAACTCAAAACTATGTGAGCATACCAATAGGCACAGAAAAAACATTTGACAAAATTCAATACCCATTCCTAATGAAAACATTCAACAAACTAGAAATAGAAGGAAAATTCCGCCATCTGATAGATTATTAAAAACCTGTAGTTAACATTACACTTAATAGGGAAAGATTAAAATTTTAAGACTACACTTAAAAATGGTTAGGATGATAAATTTTATATTATGTGATTTTTGCCGCAATTAAAAAACTTATATTCTCAAAACTATAGAACATCATTGGAAGAAATTAAAGATCTAAATAAAGGGAAAATATATACCATATTTATGGTTCAGAAGACAATATTAATAAGGTGGAAATATACCCCTAACTGATGGACAAATTTAACACTGAATTACATGGAGAAATTTACAAAACCACAAGCAAAGTGAGATTTTTATTTTTCTCTCTTAGTAATTCATCAAACAGCTTAAATTTAGGTATAAAAGATTTGAACAATTATCAAATCTGATTAAATAAACACTTCCTATCTGCAACAATTAGAAAACTGTATACATTCGTTATAAACACATGGTACATTTATAAGACCCGATGATGTTTTGGGACACATATCATGTCTCAACACATTTTAAGGTAACTATCAGAGGCTTTATCCTCTAACCACAATAAAAAAGTAGATTTTACTCACACCTGTAATCCTAGCACTCTGAGGAGCCAAGGTGGATGGATTGCCTGAGCTTAGGAGTTCAAAACCAGCCTGAGTTAGAGTAAGACCCTATCTCTAAAAGTAGTTGGGTGTTGTGGCAGACACCTGTAATCCCAGCTATTTGGGAGTCAGAGACAAGAGAATCACTTGAGCCCAAGAGTTAGAGGTTGCTGTAAGCTATGATGCCACAGCACTCTACCCAGAGAGACAAAGTTAGACTATGTCTCGAAAAAAAAAGTAGATTTTAATAGTAAAAATCATAAGTAAATCTTATTTGGAAGTGTTAACATACACTCCTAAATAATCGTATATGAAAGAGTAAAGTGTAATTGGAAAATGTGATTACCTATCAAATTGTGAGATGCAGTCAAATATGTTTAGAAGAAAATTTATAGTTGTGAATGTTTATGTTCAAAAAGAGGACAAAAAAGTAAGAAACTGGCCCCCAACTCAAGGAACAATTAAAAAAGGAAAACATTTTAATTAAATCAATAAAGTGAAAAACAAGTTGGAAGAGTTAAAAAGTAAGCTACAAAGCAGAAGATATGTGCATAGTGAAAAGACTAGTATCCAGCATAAACAAAGAAAAGTTACAAGTCAATGATCAAAAGGCAAACTACCTAATAGAAAAGGGAGCAAAAGATTTGGCACCCATAGTGCAGTGTTTATAGCACCAGCCACATACACCGAGGCTGGGGGGTTCAAACCCAACCCAGGCCAGCTAAACCACAATGCAACAAAAAATAGCCGGGCATTGCAGCAGGCACCTATAGTCTCAGCTACTTGGGAGACTGAGGCAAGAGAATCACTTAAGCCCACGAGTTTGAGGTTGCTGTGAGCTATGATGCCATTACACTCTACTGAGGGCAAGCAACATATAGTGAGACTCTGTCTTCAAAAAAAAAAAAAAAAAAATGAGAGCAAAAGACTGAAAATTAGTTATTTCAACAAAAGAGGAAATCTCAATCTTTCCATCTCAAAATTGAAATCTCAATCTTTCGATCTCAAGATTGAAATCTCAATCGTATATGAAAATCTCAATTCATATGAATAGATCCTGAATCTTACTAGTGAAAATTCACAAACTCCCAATGATTTTGTGTACCTCTACACCCCATCAGAAGAGCAAAAAATTAAAAGTCTGACAACTCCAAGTTTTGTCAAAAATGTGAAGTTCTCATTTAGTGCTAGTGAAAGCATAAATTCATATGACCAGTGAAAGCATAAATTCATAAGACCAGAAAAAAAAGTGTGTGGCATTATCCAACAAAGCTGAAAGCAAGCTGGGTGTAGCAGTCTGTGTCCAGTACGGAAGTAGAAACCCCAGAGCAGGTTAAGCAAGGAAATGCAATATAAGACTTAGTACCTATGATAAAACAGTAGCTATAAAACATAAAGAAAGAGTACCCAAGAAAAGACAAACTTGAAAGGGTTTCAGACCTCAGTGAAGGTGTGTTTTGGCCACTAAAGGGCACAAAAATTGGCTTACTTAGCCAAGCTAGAGCTAGTCTGGAATTGCTGGGCAAGCAATCAGCAATGGAAAGCGGCAATCCACAGTGGTGTGGGCGTGAAGGAGGAGCCTGGGACTGAGGGCAGGAGACCAGAGCATGCCCACAATCAGGGACTTGAAGAGGAAGCAGCAGCTGGGTGTTGAGTCCCAAGGCCACAAGTGGCTGTGTGTAGGTCATGTGCAAGCTTTGGTGTTTACATCCAGAGGGCTGTGGAAAGGTTATCACCAAGCTGAGGGTGCAATATTGCAGAGTGACCTCAGTTGAGGCAGGCTGTATAGCAGATCCCAGTAAATGTTCTCACACTTATACCTCTAAAGATATCACAGGAGGTATCTTCTTCATCCTGCAATTTCCCTTTAATATCCTCCACTGAAAAAAGTTAGCATAGTACTCTGTTTATTTGTTTAGCAGGTGCAGGCTGGTTTCTAACCCACCAGCCCAAGTGCATGTGGCTGGCATCCTAACCACTGAGCTATGGGCGCCCAGCCCATGGTACTCATTTTTAATTAGAAGCACTTGAAGGAATTCCTATGTTGATTGTAGACTCTATATTGATGGACTCATTCAGAGCTGGGAGGCAATCAATTGGTAATTGACATACTTACCCTATAACTCTGTAATTTGAAATTAGGTACTCCAGGGTATTTGTATATAAATGTTCATAGAAGCCTTGTTCATAACTACCCCAAAATGGGCAAAAAAAAAAATGCTCAGAATGGTTAAATAATTGCAGTATACTAATATAATGAAATAATAGCCGTAAAAATTTAAAAAAAACTAGAGGTATATGCAATAACATTGTTAAACCTTACAAATAATGTGAAGCGGAAGAAAAAGCAAAACAATATAACACACAATGCATGTTTTAGTTCAGGTTGCTATAATAAAAACATAGACTGAATGGCTTAAACAATAAACCTTATCTCTCACAGTTCCGGAAGCTGAGAAGTCCATGATGAAGCACCAGCAAAATGATGCCTGGTAAGGGTCGTGGTTTGTAGACTTCTCACTGTACCTTCACATGGCTAAGAGAGTGAGCTCTAGTTTCTATCTCCTTTATAAGGACAATAATCCCCTCATGGGGCTCCACCTTCATGGCTTCACCCAAGCTTAATTACTTCCCAGTGTTCCCACCTTCGAATACCATCTCATTAGGGTTCAGGGTTTCAACAAATGAATGTTGGGGGACACAAACATCCAGTCCATAACACTGCATGCTTCCCCTTATGTTAAGTCCCAAAAGAGGCAAAACTAGACTATATTATAATTCAAGGATGTACACACACTTGTATAGAAGCAAGGTAACTTCTATCACAAAATTGAGGATTATACTAAAATTTAGAAGGAATGGAAGGGGTTATGAGGGAGAAAGAACACATGAGGGGCTGTCCAGAACCAGAACCATTCTCTCTCTATCTGATGATGGTTAAACAGGTGTTTGCATTATAAATATCTATGTATGATTCATACATACACATACATGTTATGTGCTTCTCTTGTATATTACATTGTTTTAAAGCAGTGGTTCACAATCTGTGGGCCGCAACTCACAGGAACTGTATTAAAGGGTTGCAGCATTAGGAAGGTTGAGAACCACGGTTTTAAAGGAAAAGAATCCAACCAGGCCCAACCAGAAGTTTTATAGGTAAATTATATCATATATTTGTAGAGGAGATAATTCCAATTGTATACAATTTATTTCAAAGGAGACAGAAGAGAAAGCTCTTCTCTGACTCTTAATACTCCATATGGTGGTTCTTAAGGTTGAACAGGCATTAGCATTACCTGGAGGTGCTAAACACCACTTCTAAAGTTTCTGAGTCAGCAGATCTAGGTGAAATGCAATAATTTGCATTTCTGATAAGTCTCCAGGTGACACTGATGCTGCTAGCCTGAGGATCATACTTTGAGAACCACTGGTCTAACTAAACCTAAATAGAAAAATGAATTATGAATAGGATGAAAAGGGGAATTATATAAGTAGGCTATTTTCCAGGAATGCAAGAATAGTTAAACACTGGAAAATCTATTAATTACTTTAAAGTATTAAAAGGAAATTTCATATAATTATCTAAAATAGATGTGGGAAAATATTTGATAAAATTTAACAAAAACTATTATAGTAGCAGTAACAGAAGGAAAATTCTTTATTTTGATAATGGTATTTTGCATTATCTAATAGTAAAATAATCAATTATGACTATAATAAATACTAGATGAAGTATCTTTTCTACTTTAAGGTAGATGAAGTATTTATAATAAATACTAGATGAAGTATTTTTTCTACTTTAAGGTAGAAAAAAAAAGGATGGTTGCTAACTTTTATGCAGCATTGGGCTAGAGATCTTAGCAGATTCAATCAATCAACAGTATAAGAATTGAAAAGAAGAATCAAAATTATTGTTAATAGATGAAATGATTGTATAAACAGAAAGTCCAAGAAGACTAAACACTAATTATTAGAATGAAAGTTCAACAAGTTTACTGGAGTGTAAGATTAATATTTTAAAAAGTACATTGTATCCCTGTACATAATCAGGAGATGTTTAGAAATATACTTTAAACATCAATTTTTTTTTTTTTTTTTTGCAGTTTTTGACTGGGGCCGGGTTTGAACCCACCACCTCCAGTATATGGGACTGGCACCCTACTCCTTGAGCCACAAGTGCCGCCCTAAAATCATATTTTTAATAACAACAAAAATAAAGCCCCTAAGGAAAAATATCAGAAAAGTATATAATACACTTATGGAGAAAATATAAAAGTTAATTGAAAGACACAAAAGAAAACCTACATACACAGGGCTTCATGGACAGAAAAACTCACAGTAAAAACATAATTTCAACAAAAAATTTTTGAAGAGTTTAGCTTCTAAAAAACATTTGTATTATTTCATAACAAAACTAATTTTAACTCTATTAGAATAGGAGGAAGTTTAATGAAGCTTGAAAATTGAAAAACACAGAATCTATAACACTTTGACTATCTCAGAAAGACTAAGACACACAAAATTGCCACATTTTAGTATCTTGGCTGCTTGTACTTTACTACAATTTTTCCTATGGTTATTAACTTTAAAACACTTACATGAGCTTTTATTAGGAGTTGAAAAAAGGGAATGAAGAGCTAGGGAGGCTACATCACCCTCCCTTGCCAGGTGTGCAGAGGAGAAAAAAAGGGTAACAGCAACTACAAGGGAAAAAGGAAAAGATGAGACCCAGGAATTGCCACAAGGAAGGAATGAGAATATGGCAAATCCACATGAGCCTGGAAAGACCTGTGAAGTTTTCCTACAGGCTGCTCGCCACCAATGACATTACAATGCACATAAAATTAATAAATAACAGTGGGGAAAAAAGCAAAGGTAAGCTAATTTAACTAATTGTAGGAGTTACTCTCTATGCTATGATCAAGTTCCAGTTTTGATTCTGAGCTTTCTAGCTGCTAGAAAAAGTAAAAAGGAGAATATGACAAATGTTACTGCCAGAAATGAGGCACATGTTAAGTCCACATTAAATCCCTGAGTAAAATATCTGAGGAAAAGCTGTCAGTCTAGTTTCTCACATAGCACAAACAGATGCCATCTTCCAGCTGAGTTAAGCAAAAAAGTAATTCATGAAAACAGATACTGGGATAGCTCACAAAATCCACAAAGAGCCTGGAGATAACAGGCTCTAGGCTAAGCCACTAAGAAAGATACACTGAAACATGTTTAGAATTGGTCTCTCTATAAAACTACTCTCTCATGCTGCTGTTCCCACCTCAGCGCACGTGTCCTCTCAAACCTTTATATTCTGAAGCTCAGGAGTCAAATCCCATCAGGCAGCTTCTGATTGGTAGAGCCTAGGATCTATCGGCAAACGAGAAAGGTAAAGGAATGATCTGGCACTTTTTAGCTCCCATAGTGGATCATCCACCCCTACCATTCAAACCACATATCTACAAGATTAAGAATTCCCAAACACAACAAGTGGTTATATTGCTGACCAGCCAAAACAAATGACCAGTGTCCTGACAATAGTCACACACCATCCACTCCGACTCTGCTATATAATCAATGAAGTCAGTCCTGGGAGGGACTTGGTGTAAGACTGGAAATTGTTGGAAATTGTTACATGTGCCCATATTGGCTTTCTGACGTATTTTCAGTCTAACAAAGTATTTATAACTCTGCATTTATGTGCTGCTTTCAGTAGGGGTTTAATAATAAAACCATATATGTGGCTTTCTTTGATCAATTTTACTTGATCCAGGAATAGAACCCAGAATGGAGGAGTGAATAGAATAGAAAAATTTTCTATTACCTCTATGGGTTCTTCATAAGAACTGAATTTACTAGTCACAAAAGCAAATGATTAGGATAAAAACAGAAATATCAATACATTACACTTTGTTTCAAATGAAATTAGTCGCTATGTGTATAAATACTGAAATTCCCACTAAAAATTTAAAAAGGCAAATTGCAAACATTATAAAAAGCTATTGTGCAAAAGATTAACTCAACTAGCTATACCACTATCTCCGAATGGGCCTCTCTAGTCTTCTCCCTGACTATAGTGATTGTCAATAAGGAACGAGGATTCAAGGTTTGTCTGCTTCTTTCTGTGGCTCTCAGTGGAGCCTGCTTTGTTAGATGACTTCAATTAAGGTAGATACATGAACTGTATATTTAGCTACAGCTGCCAGTGAGTGTGGGCAAGGCATGCTTAGGCTTGCTGCAGAAGGCAATCCCTGGCTTTTCTGAATTAATCAGCCTGAAATATATGGCTCAAGATACTAAAAAAAAAAAAACAAAAAAAACTAGGTCAAACTCTAAACCAGGGCTGGGTAGCTCAGACCTGTAATCCTAGCGCTCTGGGAGGCCAGCTTGAGCTTACCAGTTTGAGACTAACCTAGGTAGAGTGAGACCCGGTCTCTAAATATAGCCAGGCATTGTGGTTGGTGCCTGTAATCCCACCTACTTGGGAGGCTGAGGCAACAGGTTTGCTTGAGCCCAAGAGTTTAAGGTTGCTGTGAGCTATGACACCACAGCACTACTGAGGGCCACAAAGTAAGACTCTGTCTCAAAAAAAAAAAAAAAAAATCCTTTACTGATAACATAACGTGAGAAATTAAAAGGAACTGCTCCGAGAGAGAAGGGAAATACCAAACAGAGTGATTAGAGAAAGAGTCTTCTTCAGCTGCTCAAGGTGTTCCCACCTTTCCCTGGGGCGCTCTGGGCTTCCCACCATACCTTCATCAAAACTTCTCTGCAATGGCTCACACCTGTAATCCTGGCACTCTGGCAGGCCTAGGTGATATGACCTCTTGAGATCAGGAATTTGAGACCAGCCTGAGCAAGAATGAGATGCCATCTCTACTAAAAAATAGAAAAATTAGATGAGCTGCTTGGGAGGCTGAGGCAAGAGCATCGCTTGAGCCCAGGAGTCTGAGGTTTCAGTAAGTTATATGGCCACCAGTGCACTGTACCCAGGATGACAGAGTGTCTCAAAAACAAACAAACAAAAAACAATACAAAAAACAAAATTTCTACTCTGCTGCCGCTCTTGCTCCATGAACACCAAGACACTTTAAGCCAGGATGAGACAGAGAAAAACTTCACAGCAGAAAAACAGTCGTCACTTGCTGCTGATAAGTAAGGAATTTTTTAACACCAGATTTTTAGCATATAATTGTCTGAATCCATTTAGAACATCATTAAGATGGACATCATTTGTTCATAGATTGTTTTATGGTGGAAATTGTAAAATTGCTTAAAGCTATTATCATGATTGTTTTTACCTACCCATTATTTCTTGGTGAATAGGCTGCATTTTAAATATAGAGCAAAGAAATCAGAAAAGGCACACCGAGAAAGGATGCAGTTTAAAATTACCAGCCATTTGGTGCTTTACTATGGGCAGTGGCTCCCATACTAATTAACTGCTGTACTTGCAAAACCTCGTCCTGCAGCAATCATCAGAGCTGTTGCACTGGTTTCACTATGTCAGTAATCAACTGAAAAAAGAAAAAGATAAATAAAATGTAAACTTCCAAACTACTTAAAATGATTTTGTTAAGAAGGTAGGAATGGCTCTCCTATGGAAAAGGATAGGGCTCCCGTTTTGGTGTGCCCACCTTAATTTTGTCCAAAGTGCTTGCTCACACCTAGAGAGGAGAGGAGCACCCTATCAAACTACCCATCAGAACTTAGCCTAACAACAGGTATAACAGTCTTGGGGGTCACCTAGAACAGCCTTAAAACTAATTATCCCGTGGTCCACAGACCCCACTGGGCTCCCAGATGGGAGGTCCACATGCACAATAAGACTCTGGTTCCTAAAACCATGAAGCACACCTGACCCAGAAATATAAAAGAGAACCATGCCAGCATAACCCTTACCTCTTTGCCTACCTGCCCTAGCAATGAAGGCCCATTTGCTGTCTATAGTGAAAGTATCTTGTGTTATAAGTAGCTTGCTCCTACTCTGTAAACCTACCCTTCTCTTCCTCAATAAACTTTGTTTCATGCTTGAAAAAATAAAATGAAATAAATAAATAAATAAATATAAAGCAAAAATAAAAGTCAACGTAACTTGAAAAAACTCATCACTTGAGTTTAGTGATGTTCCCCCTCAAATTTGAAAAACACATATCCATATGCACAAAATCACTGGCTTTTGCAAGAATATAAAAATACTGGAAAAAATATGAAAATAATTCACTACAGAAAGAAACAGAACAAAATGTAGCAAACACCATAAGTGCATAGGAGAGATTTTGGTAAAACAAAGTATTTCCAAGATCCCCAAATGAGAGGGAACTGAAAAAGCAGGACGAGGGTAATAAGACACTTCCGTTATTAGTAATCAAGAGTTACCTTGTGGGCAGTGCCTGTGGCTCAAAGGAGTAGGGCGCCTGCCCTATATACTGGAGGTGGTGGGTTCCAAACCAGCCCTAGCCAAAAAAACTGCAAAAAAGAAAAAAAAAAAAGTTACCTTGCAATATCTGCAAGTCATCTTGCAATACCGATGGACCTTGAAATTGAGAAAGCAGTGAATCAGAATGGAAATTCTGACACAGAATCCGATCTTTCAAAGAGCTATCAACTGAAAGCCATGGGGTCCTGGAAAATATTGCAAAGGGAGATGATACCATTTATATTACAGTAAGTGGCTTTGGATGGGAGAAATAGTTTGTGAAAAAAACTGCTTCAAGTGGGTTTTGTAATTATTTTAGTTACATAGTATAAATACCTCCAAGCCAAAAAATTAACTTAATAACTGTTTATAAACTGGCAATACTCTTGGGAGGCCTGGCAGAAACAAACAGAAGCAAAATGCTCTGAAGGGATTCATGTAAAACTCAAACTTCACAAGATTTCTTTTTCTTTTTATGTATTTATTTGTTTATTTTGAGACATGGTTTCTCTTTGTTACATGGGCTAGAGTGCTGTGACCTCAAACGAGGTATAGTAGCTCAAACTCCCGGGCTCAAGTGATCCCCAAATCTCGGTCTCCTCTATAGCTGAGACTACAGGCACCTGTTCCCATGCCTGGATAACTTTTTTATTTATAGTAAAGATGGTTCTCACTTTTCTCAGGGTGGTCTCCAATTCCTGAGCTCAAGTGATCCTCCCACCTCAACCTCCCAGAGTTCTGGGATTACAGGCATGAGCCACTGGGTCCCAGGCCTACACAGGAATTTTGTAGCTAAAGCACCACTTGAAATGAACTCATCTTCCAAAATAAAAAACTCAAAATGTAATAATCTTCCATGAGTAAATATTAGTAGGTGAGGAGACAGAGACAGCAGCTCAAACTGTCAAATAAGTATAAGATGCAAAATAAGGAAATGAAAACATGGTAAAAAGAAAATATATGTTTTTAAATGTGCTTTAGAAAACAAGGAAGAATTGTAGAAGTGAAAAATACAGTCTTTAAAATTAAAAATCGTTGAAAGGGTTAAATATCAGGTTGGATACAATTGAGAGAGTATTGGTTAAATATCAGGTTGGATACAATTGAGAGAGTATTCCATCCTGGAAAGGACGGAAGGGGATGGGAGTGGAAGGGAGAAAGAATACCAAGAGATATTAAAAACCCTGTAGCTCAATGGTTAGGGCCCCAGCCACATGTTCCCTGGCTGATGGGTTCAAGTCTGACCCAGGCCTGCTAAACAACAACAACAACCACAATGAAAAGTACCCAGGCATTGTGGCTGGCCTGTACTTCCAGCTACTTGGGAGGCTGAGGCAAGAGGATCACTTGAGCCTGAGAGTTTGAGGTTGCTGTGAGCTATGATGCCACTGCACTCTACCAAGGGTGACAAAGTGAGACTCTGTCTCAATTAAAAAAAAAAAACAAAACGGAGAGAGCTTCTCTCTACCCACTAGAATTCTCTCCCTCTACCAGGAGCCTTAATGTTTTCTGTATTCTTTTCTGTGAATAAATTCTGTCTTACAAAGAAAAAAAAAAACCTCTGAAGGACTGACATAAAAATCTAGTAAAAATACCACATGGAAAGAACAGGGAAAATGGAGGGTTGATAGGCAATGTTTGAAGGAAATATGATGATCGAAATGTTTACCTAATTATACAAATACTTAGATTCAGAAAGCAAAATAAGCCCCAGACTGAAGGAATTAAATTAAATTTACACTTGGACATATTTCAGTGAAACAATAGGATTCCAAAGACAAGGCACAATTCTTAAGAGTCAACTGAAGATGAAAAGATAAAAGAACACTCATTAGTATAACAGCAGTTATGACTAATCAGTAATAAAGTCATAAATTGTTGGAAAGAATTACCAAAATATACAGTAAACTATGGGGTCTGATTTTATAAAGGACCATTTTTGGAAACAAAAAAGATTTTTGAATCATCTCTTTTCCTGTCAAAGAATGCTTGGCAGTAAGTATTTTAGTAAATTCTCAGAACAGCCTGTCAACTTAAAGCCGAACATAACAATTTAAACTAATGTTAAATCATGGTTATTTTCCACCAACTGAGGGCACTTAGTCTGTGAAGGAATATGGTTGGGTTACGGGTGGGGTGGGGACTTGAATATGCTTGTTAAAGAAATAGCATGTGATGGCTATGCACAATGCCAAACACTGGAGTCAACTACTCTAGAGGTTGGCTTTTTATTTTATTATTATTATTTTCTTTGAGACAGAGTCTTACTATGTCACCCTTAGTACAGCACCATGGCATCACAGCTCACAGCAACCTCAAACTCTTGGGTTTAAGAGATTCTCCTGCCTCAGCCTCCCAAGTAGCTGGGATTACAGGCACCTGCCACAACACCTAGCTATTTTTTGTTGTTGTTGTTGCAGTTTTCATTGTTGTGTTAGCTGGCCTGGACCAGGTTCAGCCCACCAGCCTGGGTATTTGTGGCTGGTGCCATACCCACTGAGCTACGGGTACCAACATATTTTTTTAATATAAAAGTAATTCCTGGGCTCAGTGACTGTAGCTCAAACAGCTAGGGTGCCAGTCACATACACCAGAGGTGGTGGGTTGAATCCAGCCTGGGCTTGCCAACTAATAATGACAACTACAAAAAAAAAAAAAAAATAGTGAGGTATTGTGGCACGTGCCTGTAGTCCCAGCTACTTGGAAGGCTGAGGCGAAAGAATTGCTTAAACCCAAGAGTTGGAAGTTGCTGTGAGCTGTGACTCCAAAGCACTCTACCAAGGGCAACCTAGTGAGATTCTGTCTCAAAAAAAAAAAAGTAATTCCTGGCTCAGTGCCCATAGCACAGTGGTTAAGGTGCCAGCCACAAACACCCAGGCTGGTGGGTTCGAACCCAACCTGGGCCAGCTAGGCAACAATGATGACTGCAACAAAAACAATGGCTGGGCATTGTGGTGGGTGCCTGTAGTGAGATTCTGTCTCAAAAAAAAGTAATTTCTGTTTGTCAGAGAAAAATTGAATTATACACACAACGAGAAAAAAATATGAATTTCCTTTAATCACACCACCCAGAGAAAATATTAATCAGCCTTTTAGGATATTTCAAATTTACTTTAATTTTTTTTTCTTTTTTTTTTTGAGACAGAGCCTCAAGCTGTCACCCTGGGTAGAGTGCTGTGGCATCACAGCTTCACAGCAACCTCAAACTCTTGAGCTTAAGCGATTCTCTTGCCTCAGCCTCCCAAGTAGCTGGGACTACAGGCCACAAAGCTCGGCTCTTTTTTGTTTTTGTTTTGTTTATTTGTTTTGGGGTTTTTTTATTGTTTTCTACTAAATCATAACTTGTACATTGATGCATTTATGGGGTTCAGTGTACTGCTTCAATATACAATGTGAAATGCTTACATTAAACTAAATAACACATCCATCACAATTATACTAATTTCTTAATAGTTTTCTAATGTACCATTGCATCATGGACATTAGGTGAGGTCCCCCCAAATACCCTTCCTTCTCCCATATTCCCACTTTCCTCCCCTCTCTCTCCACTTCCCTTCTACTTTCTGGACTATAGTTATGTTTGCCATTCATTTGGGTGTGTAAGTGGTGATATATTGATTTCATAGTGGTATTGATTACATTGGATACTTTTTTTTTTTCCATTCTTGAGATACTTTACTAAGAAGAATATGTTCCAGCTCCATCCAGGTAAACATAAAAGATGTGAAGTCTCCCTTTTTTATTGCTGCATAGTATTCCATGGTGTACATATACCACAATTTGTTAATCCATTCATGGGTTGATGGGCACTTGGACTATTTCCATTTCTTGGCTATTATTCATTGGGCTGCAATAAACATTCTAGTGCAAATGTCTTTGTTGTAAAATAATTTTTAATCATCTGAGTATATACCTAGTAGAGGAATTGCAGGATCGAATGGTAGGTCTACTTTTAGTTCCTTGAGTGTTCTCCAAACTTCTTTCCAAAAAGGTCATATTAGCTTGCATTCGCACCAGCAGTGTAGAAGCGTTCCTTTTGCTCCTCATCCTCACCAACATCTGTAGTTTTGGAATTTTGTGATGTGGGATAATCTTACTGGAGTTAGATGATATCTCAAAGTAGTTTTGATTTGCATTTCTCTGATAAGGATGATGAGCATTTTTTCATGTGTTTGTAGGCCATGCACCTGTCTTCATCAGAGAAGTTTCTGTTCAAGTCTCTTGCCCACATAGAAATAGGGTTATTTAGTCTTTTCTTATTGATTAGTTTGAGTTCTCTGTAGATTCTAGTTATCAGACCTTTGTCAGAAGCATAACCTGCAAAAATTTTCTCCCATTCTGAAAGTTGTCTGTTTGCTTTACTTACTGTGCTTTTGGCTGTGCAAAAGCTTTTTAGTTTGATCAGATCCCAGTAATGTATTTTTGGTGTTGCTTCAGTTGTCTGGGTGGTCTTCCTCATAATATATTCTCTTAGGCCAATTTCTTCAAGTGTTTTCCCTGCACTCTCTTCTAATATTTTTATAGTTTCATGTCTTAAGTTTAAATCTTTTTCCAATGAGAATCAATTTTTGTTAATGGTGAAGGGTGGGGGTCTAGTTTCAGTCTTCTGCAGGTTGCCATCCAATTCACCCAGCAGTATTTGTTAAATAGGTAGTCTTTTCCCCCATTGAATATTTATGATAGGATTGTCAAAGATCAATTGGCATTAAGTAGCAGGGTTCATCTCTTGGTTCTCTATTCTGTTCCATAAATCTACCACTCTGTTTTTGTGCCAGTACCATGCTGTTTTGATCACTATAGATTTATAGTATTGTCAGAAGTCTGGTAATGTGATACCTCCTGATTTGTTCTTATTTTTGAGTAATGTATTTGATACTCCAGGTTTTTTCTGATTCCATATAAAACGAAGTACTATTTTTTCCAGTTCTTTAAAGTATAACAATGGTGCTTTAAAAGAGATTGCATTAAATCTGTAAATTTCTTTGGGTAGTATGGAAAGTTTAACAATGTTGATTCAGGCTTGGCACCTGTGGTTCAACAGGCTAAGGCACCAGCCACATACACCTGAGCTGGTGGGTTCAAATTGAGCCTGGGCCCGCCAAACAACAATGACAGCTGCAGCCAAAAAAATGGCCGGGCATTGTGGCAGGCACCTGTAGTCCCAGCTACTTGGGAGGCAGAGGCAGGAGACTCACTTGAGCCCAGGAATTGGAGGTTGCTGTGAGCTGTGATGCCATAGAACTCTACCCAGGGTGACAGCTTGAGGCTCTGTCTCAAAAAA
>CAUYON010089939.1:0-10366 GCA_963573935.1 Arctocebus calabarensis | reverse complement strand
GTGAGATCTCACTGTTACTTTCCAGGACAGCTAATTGTTAAAAAACAACCTGACAGCCTCACCCCTTGCTTCCCTGCATACACTGGATCCCCCTCACCTTCTGCCATGAGTCCCTCACTAGATAGAGCTGTTGGCCCCGGGCTTCTTGTACAGCCTCCAGAACTGTGAGCCAAAGAGTCCTCTTTTCTTAGCAAATTACTCAGTCTGTTATTCCTTTGCAGTAGCCCAATCCAGGCTCATACAATGGTCTTTAAGAAATTCAAGTAGAGGCTGGAATAATTTTTAAATGACTTTTTTTTGACAGATTGTATTTTTTTCTTTCTTTTTTTTGACTAGAATACTGTACTGGGTCTGGGCTGTGGGAGCTCCAGGATTTATTTGCACTATGTAAGTTTGTGTTATAGGCCCCCAACGCAAGAAATTATATTATTCAAGCAAACAAGAAAGAGAAGAAGACAGAGAAAAACAAAATTTCTTTTCATTTCAACTCAGTAAATATTTATCACATCAGCTTTTTTTTTTTTTGAGTGGTTGCTAGGTCTCCAGCACTATGAAAAACACTAGATAGGATGAGACACAAAAATAAAATAGAATTCTTGCCTTTCGGGAGCACAAAGGTTAGAGGGGAAGACATCATTGCAGACAGAAGGTTACCATTTATATGGTACCACACATTGAAGTGTGTGCAAATAGCACAGATGCACATCTCTACCTGGCTGGGTGGGGAAAGCTTCAAGGAGAAGGCTGTTCTCTTCAGTTGAGGACCCTGCCTGAGTCTATCCCTCTATATCTTCTGCTTTCAGAGATCCTCAAATGTTACTTTATCCTGGTTTTTTACTGCTTCATCTACAGAATCTCTGACAGTTCCTTTTTTTTCCCACAATGACTCATTCGAAAGGAAGACTTTAGCAGAGATGGGGAAGTGGGAGGGGTGATGGGAATGTCAACAGAAATGATGGCTATGTGATCTGATATTTTATAAGTTAGGGATTGGTTTTATATACACACATATAAATACACATACAGGCATAAACGTGAGTGCATGTGTGTGTCTATAAAATGATATGGATTTAGGAATCAAAAGGATCTCTCAGAGAGGAGCAGTTTCCCAGGATCCAGTCCTTGGGTAAGACAATGGTGATGAGAATGGGATGGCCAAGACTCCACATATCAAATTACTTTGGATCTTTTATTTGAACTCTTGAATATATTACATAATCTTTGAGCCACACTGTAGTCTGTTCTTCTGCAAAGTAAAACTTTAACAAGGAACTCTGGTTCACCTGTGTTATGCTATAATGTGTGGGGTTAATTGAATGGTTTCATTTCTGTTTTAAATTGAGAATCTGAGCCAAGCTTCTTGTTTCCTAGGATCTACATTTTCATATTTTTGTGTCCCTTAATAAAGCACAGGCTGGAACATAAGGCAAAGGAAGCCAGTTATTAACTATTAAATACAGATGACATGGCCCTATCTTATATGATATATAAAAATTAACCTCTTACGCCATATGTAAAAATTAACAAAAAATGGATGATAGAACTAACTATGGAAGCTAAAACTATAAAACTCTTAGAAGAAACATAGGAGTAATTCATTGTGACTTGTGATTAGGTAATAACTTCCCAGATATGACACTAAAAGCGTAAGTGATCAAAATCCAAAACTTTATTTATTTATTTATTTATTTTCTTGTTGGGGATTCATTGAGGGTACAAGAAACCATGTTACACTGGTTGCATTTGTTGGGTAAAATCCCAAACTTTTGTATTTCAAAAGACACTATTAAAATGAAAAGACAACCCACAGCATGAAAGAAAATATTTCCAAATCATATATTTGGTAAGGGACTTGTGTCCAAAATATATTGAGAACTCCTACAACTAATAGCAAAAGATAGATGACCCAACTTTTTATATGGGCAAAGACTTTGCATAGATATTTTTCCAAAGGAGATTTACGAATGGCCAGTACTCACATAAAAAGATACATAACGTCATATATCATCAGGGAAATGGACATCAAAACCATAATGAGATCCTAGTTCACACCCACTAGGATGACTAAACTAAAAAGGACAGATAACAGTAAGTGTTGATAAGGATATGGCGAAATTGGAACTCTCATATATTGCTGATGAAAGTATAAAGGCACAGCCACTGGGGAAAACAATGTGGAAGTTCCTCAAAAGGTTAAATGCAGAATTACCATATGACCCAGCAGTTTCACTGCTGAGAATACAACAAAGAGAAGGAAAATATATGCACACATAAAGACTTGTCCACGAATATTCATAGCATCATTTTTCATAATAGCCAAAAAATAGAAACTCAAATGTCCAATAGGTAAAAAATGGATAAATGTAATGTGCTATATCCATACAATGAAAGATTATTTGGCCGTAAAAAGGACGGAAGTACTGACACATGCTATAAGATGGATGAACCTTGAAAACATCATGCTAAGCAAAAGGACAGACACAAAAGGCCAGTTATGGTATGATTCCATTTATACGAAATATCCAGAATACTCAAATCCGTAGAACAGAAAGTAAATTAGTGGTTACCTATGGTTGGGGGAAGGGAGGGAGGAAGTGTCTGCTAATGGGACTGTGGTTTCTTTGGGGGGGTGATGAAAACATTGTACAATTAAATAGTCATGATGGCTGCACAACTTTGTGAATATGCTAAAAACCTCTGAATTGCACACTTTGAAAGGTCAAATTTTATGGTATGTAAATTTGACTCTCGATAAAGCTGTTTTAAAAAAACAAACTAGATTGCACATTACTGGAAACTTTTACTTTTTTTTCTCTCTCTCTCCTTTTCTTCCAAAGAGGTGAGCATCTCAGAATGCTATCTGGCACAGAGTGAGGTGTTCATTAGAACAAGCAAAAATAGCATCCCACCTACCGAATATCTGTCATTGATGTTCTGATTGCTTTTTTCTTTTCTTAAAGAAAAAAATCATCAAGCAATACAGACCCCCAAAAGGAAGCTCTAGCTTTAGATTGGAAAATACTCACATTGCATTTTCTGAAAAGTCAGGGATTTTTTTTTTCCCCTAGAAGAGAGATTCTTCAATGGTGGTCTGAAGACCATGGGTGGTCCTCGTGGAGCCAGTAAATCAAGTGCCTGCAACTCAAACGTCTGTAGGGCAGCAGGATGAATGAGGCCAGAGAGGGGCGTGGACCGTTGTGAACTGGGTGGGCAGCATCTGCCCTGCCCAAAGGGGCAGCTCCTCCAGCACCAGGGGACTATGCGATGTGAGCCCACTTTCCCCAGCTCTTCCTGTTTTAAAAATCGGAGCTGGACATCTGAATTTTCTCACGCAAAATCTGCAGGTTTTAAATCTGATGGTCTAACTTAAAAATAAATTAAATCGCCTGTGTGAGCCAAACAAAACATTTGTGGGCTGAGTTCCAACCATACACCACAAGTTTGTGACCTGTGGTTTCTGCCCTGGTTCTTTGGCACAATTAACATCAAATTTTCAGAGTGAGCATTGAAATAGTGCTAGGAGCTCAGTTAGCTCAGCCCTCACTTCATGTTAAAGTCCTATCTACAGCAGACAGGCGCTCTGAATTTAAGGAAGCTAATAATTCAAGCTATAAATTTGCAGTGTCTTTGTTGGCTTCTTATTTTAAGAAATATATTGTGCATCTAGGAGTTAGATAAGGAGCAGGAGGGAGATGGAAGTCTTGGGAGATAGGGGACAGGAATGGTGTTTGGTGTTTTTTCGGTTAGCCTTCAGAGAGGGTATTTTTTAACCCTAACTTGTTATAATGCATCAGCAAGGTGGATCTTAGGACTTCAAGGCTTTCCAGAGGGAAACAGAATTTTAGGCCTAGAGAAGACCTTAGAATTAATGTCATCCAAATCCATCATTTTCAGATGAGGAAACTGAGATCCATAAACCTTAAACTGCTTGCTTGCAGTCGTGTCTGACATTTGTGGCTGAATCCTAATGTAGTTAATTTTCCTTTCAATGGGTCAAGTTGCAGCTTACTAAGTAGGATCCAAATGAAACTGTGATCAATGTAAGATTTCCTGTAGACATTTTTTTTACCTGACTTTCTCAATAGCACTCAGTTTTTGAGAAATACAAAGACTTAAAAAGACTAATAAGTTGGTATTTATTCGACTTTCTGAGCTACCTCAATGGAATAATGAGATAACGAATAGAAGTTATTTCTAAATAGAGTCAACTGGAGATTGCCTAGAATTCTGGAGACAGGTTGGCATGAACCACAGATAATCCTCACAACTCCCTTTCACTAGCTCCCGTCTTCCTAATAAAACCCTTTTGAGGGCTACTAATGAGTGTCGAATTAACCAGTGTGTGTTTCACTCCTTCTTTACCTTCTGAAGGAGGCACTGGCCAAATGGCAGATACAGCACAAGCGGAAAGGACAGGAGGAGAAATTTGGACAGTCCATCATCCCTCGCTAATTGGAAGTTGCGTGTAACTTGGCACAAAATACGGTATTATGAGTTGAATCCTTTTGCTCACTAGGGATGCAGAAAACACAGGCCCCAGGCACAGGTTAGAGAAAGGCCTGAGGGATCATGCCCCTGGCTCACATTGTTGACTTTTGTTTTCCTCTTGGTACAGCACATACACTCAAACTTGACAAGCCAACATAGGAGTAAGAACACAGGCAGTAACAATGATTTTTTATTAAATGCAGAGAGAATGCCGAGAGAGTTATGTGTCACATGAAAAGTCAACAAAAGCTTCAGTTCCAGTAATCCTCAAGATTTTTTTGCTGCATTTACAGTTAGTCCTTTTCTTTAATTATATAGAGTTGCCCCCAAAGTATCAAAATGATAGACTGGAACATGATTACTTCAGCAGGGGATCAGAGCTTTAGAGCCTCATCATTCGTGTGAGCCAAGTGCTAAATTTCAGCCTGTCTCTTCTCTAAATGCAGTTAGGAACCCTCTAAACCCTTTGTGTGAATCCAGGAGGGAAAACAGTCTGGCAAATTCTGACAAGCATTGCTTCAAGAGTACATTTGTACTCTGGTGAAAAGCCCAGGCCAATTGCTGCTGGGTTGTCATGGCAACAGACATACACACCATTTACACATCAGCTTCTGAAATGAGCACAAAGTAACAAAACCTTTCGGAGAGGAGGGGATGTGAAGGGAAGAGCCGCCTCATCCACGCGGCCTAATGAAACAGTGTTTTTTGTTGTGGGGGGGGGGCCTATCGTGGGCAGGCTGCCCCCTTGAATTGTGTTGTATTTCTAACCCAGCAGAAAAATTCATAGGATCCTTCCTACTTTGTATCAACTTTGGGGACAAGTCTGCCACTTTTCACCAAATGCTCATTTCCTCTTCAAACCCTATTTGCTAATTGATACCAAATTCGTAGTATTATAGCAATCAGAAAATAAGAAAGTTCTCCTGCTTATTCTTCCAAAAAGTAAATTTCTCTGTTTTTCCATGGAAGTCTTGGGGTTACTCTTGTATACTAAAAGGGAGGTGTCAGTCTTTCATAGGCCTACAGAAAATGAAGTTAATAATGGTTGGCAAGTCTTTCCCTGAAAGTGCGGTTCTAAAAATGAATAATAAATCACTCTTCACCCCAGTGGTTCCGAAAGCATAGGGCATCAACAATAGAATGCAACCATATGGAATGAGCCCACCAAGTTGGAAAATTAAGACTGAAAGGAAGCTGGATCCCTGAAGGTAAATCTCAGCAATTTCAAGTCAAGAATAAGGATGGAACACATCCCCTCCATTGAAGTGAAACCACAGGAACTCTATTCATGAGAAGTAAAATTAGCTATATGTTCAGTTTTCATGACATTTGTTATTGCACTAAGCATTCCACAGCACGACTTAATTGCTGCTGAAACACCTAAGAGGAAAGAGAAGGATGGAAAATAAAGAGTTTGATCGCTGAATGACAAAATCGTCACGAATCAGGAACACTGAGTAACTAGAGAGAGAGTTAGTGTCATAAGCAACACAGAACTAAAAGCCTCTAGTCTGAGGATAATACATTTCCCTCAACTGATTCATCTTTTGTCTTTCTTCCCTGTAGTTATGAACATGCAACAAAAAAGCTCTGACATTAACATTTTAAACTCTCTTTTTATAGTTTCCATTTTCTATCTTATAAGTAGAAAAATTTACTAGTTCTGATTTTAGTTCTGGGTGTCTAAAAAACAATTGCATGAAAAAAACTTAGGTAGAAAGATCTCTCATTATGCATCTTCTTGAGGATTTGGGCTCTGGGTGTTTTACTTAGATTTGGTAAATTAATAGAATATAGGGGGTAAGGAGCTAAAGAAAGCAGCTTGCCTCTTCCAGGGAGTATAAACCAGCATCTGGCAAGTTGGCAGACATTTGGGGAGTCATGGGGGGGCAGTGTTAAAAGAAGTGGCCTGAATGCCTTTTAGGCAGAGCACAAGCTTGGTTGCTGGCCCCCGTCCTCCCCGTTCTCACCGTCTCATGTTTAGACTGTCCTCCCCGTTCTCACCGTCTCATGTTTAGACTGTCCTCCCCGTCTCATGTTCAGACTGTTCTCCCCGTTCTCACCGTCTCATGTTTAGACTGTCCTCCCCGTTCTGACTGTCTCATGTTCAGACTGTTCTCCCCGTTCTCACCGTCTCATGTTTAGACTGTCCTCCCCATTCTCACCGTCTCATGTTTAGACTGTCCTATTCTCACCGTCTCATGTTTAGACTGTCCTCCCCATTCTCACCGTCTCATGTTCAGACTGTCCTCCCCGTTCTCACCATCTCATGTTTAGACCGTCCTCCCCGTTCTCACCGTCTCATGTTTATTAGACTGTCCTATTCTCACCGTCTCATGTTTAGACCGTCCTCCCCGTTCTCACCGTCTCATGTTTAGACTGTCCTCCCCATTCTGACTGTCTCATGTTCAGACCGTCCTCCCCGTTCTCACCGTCTCATGTTTATTAGACTGTCCTATTCTCACTGTCTCATGTTCAGACCGTCCTCCCCATTCTCACCATCTCATGTTTAGACTGTCCTCCCCGTTCTCACCATCTCATGTTTAGACTGTCCTATTCTCACTGTCTCATGTTTAGACTGTCCTCCCCGTTCTCACCGTCTCATGTTTAGACTGTCCTATTCTCACCGTCTCATGTTCAGACTGTCCTCCCCGTTCTCACCGTCTCATGTTTAGACCGTCCTCCCCATTCTCACCGTCTCATGTTTAGACTTTCCTCCCCGTTCTCACCGTCTCATGTTTAGACTTTCCTCCCCGTTCTCACTGTCTCATGTTTAGACTGCTGGCTCATTTACTCTCCTGCTCACAGGCTTTGAATTGGCAGTCTGCACATGCATTAGCCCGTGCTCCCCAGCTTTTCTTCCATTTGGTGTGGATTCAAATCAAGCCTTTTCTTCAAGACTTACCTTAGGTCTCTTTCTTCTGCAAAGTGCTTCTGGCCCACCAGTCTCCCCTGACCATGCCCTTCACCCCTATTCAGTGTCCTTTGGCATTAGTTCTTACTTGTTTTCTCATTTGATCATGATGCTGAATAGTAACCAACCAGTAAATTGCCAGAGGGCCAGGTTGTGATTTGCTGTTCTTGTTTTTTCACCCAGGGCAGAGGTGGACTCATTGTGGGAACTCAAAAAACCACTTCTGTTCAGTAATAAATGGGAATGCAGAAACCAACAGAGCGAGGGAGTGTGAGCCCTGGACGCCTCCGGGGATTTGTATTTGTTTCAAAAGAAAAATTAAAAGTTCTATAAAGTCATTAAAACTCCCTCATGACAGAAATAGTTTGGGGGGGGGGCGGCTTGGAATTGATATTTTGATTCTTAGTAGAATATTTTAAAACAAATCTCTTCTTAAAACCTCTAACTAATGAAGGTTGTCAACAAGTCGGATGAGCGTATAGATAGAAGCAATCTAAGGAAACCATGGCCTTGAGTTTAAGTATTTAATGATTGTATCAGATTTCTATGACTGCTGTTACATCCTTGCTTATTTCACTTAAAGTCTGAAATGTTTTATATTGGGTTTAGAAAAATTATAAAGGGGCACCACCTGGTGGTTACTCTCCAGTGTGCTGGGATGAACTGTGCCATTTCAAGCATGATAAATGATCTCAGCTAGCACAAAAGACTTCTTACTAACGTTGTACATGAAAGGAGCAAACTGAAATATGTTTTCCTTGGAAAATCAGAAACACAAAGGAAACATTTAAAATTTTTTCCTGAAGCAACCCCAGCTGTATCTGGAATGATCTACCACCAAAAAAGGAGTTTATATATGATATTCACCGGATAACATTAGATCTCTAATAGGTAATAAATAAATAGGTAAGTTCATCTACAAAGAACTTGCCTTCATCATCAGTTTGATTTGTAATCTCACCCCGTTCAATATAAATACTCCATGTATTTATTTGTTGAAAAGATTCATCACTTGTCCTATAGAATTTTCCAAATTTTGGAATTTTCCACATTCCTTACAGTACTGTTTAACTTGTTCTGTTATTCCTTGTATTTCTCTATAAACTAGTAGTTAGATCTAGATTCGATGAGCTCTTGATTAAATTTTAGTTCAGTTTCAATTTTTGGCAGAACTATTTTGTAGGTGATGCTATAAGCTTTGTATTCACCAAATCCTAAGGCATATGCCTAGCTGTCCCACTCATCCTACTGTTAAGATTGATTGGTGGGTTCAGGTGATGTCTGTCAATCTGTCTATTATGAAGTTCCCAATAACCCTTCATTGAGAGCTTAGACGTCCACTGATGATTGCTATTCTCATTCACTGCTTCATACGGACCACAAAATGGTGACTGCAGACATTCTATTATTCTTTATACATTTATTATCTAGGATTCCTTCATCATCTATTTGGTTAACTTGAAATATAGTTCAAATAGGAAAGGAAAAATGTGTGATTAAGCTCTTTAAACAACATTTAAAAAATAGTTAGTATTCTGGCAATCTCCAAACATGATCAATGATATTTTGTGTGTGTTTCATTACAAAGTCATAGATTTTCATGTATTTAATGTATTTCATTCCATTGCAGGCATTATTATTTTTGATACCCAAATTGTCCCATATTTGACCAACGTGTATATATTTTTTGATGCAAATACTCTAATATATGGCACAGTTAAGGAAACAGGAACACTGTTACACTCTCAGGATAAATTTTTTTCCTCCCTCAGGATAAATTATTATCAGTTTTAAGGGGGATTGTTGGCAATATTTATTGGGAGCCTTAAAAAAAATTATGCCCTTTGCTTATATCTTATTAATACACATAAAGAAGTCATTTGGCCAGCTCACACCTATAATCCTAGTACTTTAGGAGCTTAGGCGGAAAGATCACTTGGGGCCAGGAGTTCAAGACCAGCCTAGTCAACATAGGCACCCATCTCTAAAAATATTTTAAAAATTATCTGGGTATGATGGTGTATACCTGCAATCCTAGTTTTTGTGAGGCAGAGGAAAGAAGATTCCTTGAGCCCAGGTGACAGAATGAGACTCTGTCTTTTAAAAACAGAAACAAAAAACTTCCATGTTAAAATAATCAGAGATTTGGACAATAATTGTATAGAGGTGTTAATTCTAGTGAAAAATTAGAAAGATGTCAATAGGGTTTGATACATTTGTATAATGATATATTATAGCTATTGTATTAAAAATTCAGTTTTTGAAGAATTTTTATTATCATGGGGATCATTTTATGATATACTAATTGAAAGAGTCAGACTATCAAAATTGAATATATAGTAGGCCTCAGTTATATATAATATCTATATAAACCAAGAGTAGAAAGTCATACTTCAAAATGTTAATAGTTATATCCAGATGGTGGATTATAGGGCATATTTTATGTCCCATTTGTACTTTTCTTTACACTATCTCCAATCATATGCACCACAATAGGTTTTACTAAAATGATAATGTTAATTTGTTATTGTTGGAATAATAAACCAAAGTAAAATTTCTCCTTTTGGGGAAGTTGTACAAGAAAGAAAGAAAGTTTTCCCCTCAATTAAAAATCCTTCTGACTCAATTGAAGAGTGAAAATAGAGCTAAGTAGGATTTGAAATAAAACAAGAGTTTTCCGGAGACATATTTTTTTCTCCTAGGATCTGCTCATTGCAATTAATCAGATTTCCCCAAGAGTAAACTTACCCTGTGCTATCCACTGAGTCAATCTAATATTTCAGCTTCATTCTCACTGTGAATGAGAGCGTCAACATAAATTAAGTGCATATTCGAAGGGTCACGAGAAAACTTCTAAACAAAGATCAAGAATGTTTTCATATAGTAAACGAGAAAATATCATGAATGGTATGTCAATCAGGTTGATAAAATATCTCAGATTGCATGTGAAGCCCCCACACTGTA
>CAUYON010089935.1:0-11828 GCA_963573935.1 Arctocebus calabarensis | reverse complement strand
CTCAAGCCAACCACTTGATGCTTGGAAATCTACCACCCCAAATTCATGTGCAAATTTTTTAGCAACTTCTTGGATCATCAGCCCAGAGATTCAGGCATTAATTACCCTCATTTGTTTAAACCAGCTTAATGTGGCTTCATTGACTTCATAGAGGGAAGTTTTCCTTCTTTTCCTCTGCAGGTTTCTGAGTTCTTTACTGTATCTCTCCAAGTACTCATGTTTACATTTTGAATGTTGCTAACTGTAGTCTTGCTAACACCAAAATGTTGCACTGTCTTTCTTTGGCTGCTGCTTTCCAGAAAATGTAGAAGATCAATCTTTTCCTTCAATGTCAGCTCTTTGAGTTTTTCCTTTGATCCATCACATCTTGATGAACTGTAAAATTTTTCAGTAATTGTAGGATATATCTACAATTCAGATCAGTCCTTCACGTTGAAAACATCTTCTACAACATGTGATGAACAATTAAGACTTTAGGCCTAATCTAACATGTGGTAATAATAAAACATGGAAAAAGAACTTACATTAAAGAAAAAATAATACTGGCTTGGCGCCCGTGGCTCAACGGGCTAAGGCGCCAGCCACGTATACCTGAGCTGGTGGGTTCGAATCCAGCCTGGGCTTGCCAAACAACAATGACAGCTGCAACCAAAAAATAGGCAGGCCTTGTGGCGGGCCCCTGTAGTCCCAGCTACTTGGGAGGCAGAGGCAAGAGACTCGCTTGAGCCCAGGAATTGGAGGTTACTGTGAGCTGTGATGCCACAGCACTCTATCCAGGGTGACAGCTTGAGGCTCTGTCTCAAAAAATAAATAAATAAATATAAATAAAAAATAATACAACTAAGGGGTAGAGCCTACACCTTCTACCCCTTAAGGTAGAGTGGATTTAACTGGTCAAATTGTAGAGAGTAAATTAACATTGTGTGTCACAGTCCAAGTGGTCAAGCTACAACTTACAGAGGTGGTCAATATAGAGAGGTCATTCTTCCTGGCATTCCTTCCAGAGTACATGTGGTGCATGACTGGTCTACAAAAATTATGTCAACTTAAGGAGTTAGTCAATGTAGAGAAATGGTCAACTATGGAGGTTCTACTGTACTTACCATGCAGAAACCAAGGGGACCAAGGCCCCTCTGAGAAGAACACACTGCTCCTCAGAGCAGATGGGCCACCTCAGAGTCTGCATGGCCTAAAGAGTTTAGCTGATGCCATTTTCCCCCAGGGCAAGTAGCCCCTAAGCCCTGGAACCAAGCTGTCTGCTCAGATACCTCGTAAGTTTGACCGTTGAGAAGGAAGGTAAAACTATAGGAATAAGTTAGCACTCTAAAACAACCAAAGAAAGCATCTCTGGACCAGCGCTGTTCAGTATGGTAGCCACTAGCCATGTATGGCCATTTAAACTCAAATTTGAGCTGATTAAAATTAAGTAAAATTAAAAACCCAATTGCTCTACCCACATTTCAAGTGTACAACAGCCTCCTTGGCTACTGTACTAGCACAGATGCAGAACATATTCATCATTGTGGAAGGTTCTATGGAACAGCACTGTCTAGATGGACAACGAGAGGGACCAGGGTAAGGATGGAGGAAAGGAGGAGATAATTGGCAGGGAGGGGATGGCAGGACAAGACCCCTCTCTAACCCCTAGGGCTCCCCACCAGCTATGCTCTTACCCAAGGACAGCCCATTTCTCCTCTGCAGGATATCCCTATAGAAGTTCCGTTGCGTGTGGTCCAGCCGTCCCCACTCCTCTCGGGAAAGGTACAGAGCCACATCCTCAAAGGTCACTGGCATCTGAAACAATGTAAAATGTCCACTCTCCAGGATATGCCATGGTCACAGTGGACAGACATCATGACACCAAGACATGTTGCAAGACTCAGACTCCCAGCGTACTGTCTCAAGTGAGGCCTGCCACTTCCATCTGATGGTGACGTGGGAGAGCCACCCAAGGATGACCTTTTTTGAGGTGGGGGGCAAGAACAAAGTAGTATTTTCAGGGACCACAACTAAAGTTGAGGATGTCTCCACAGCTCCCACCCTCAGCTCAGACCCAGGGGATGGGCCCCAGTCAAGACAGCCCATATCTCTACCTCCTTCTTCTCTTCCAGCTTGGTCAGGTCTGACCATGGGCCCCGAGCCTGGACAAGAACACTCAGGTGGCCATTCGAGCAGCACTGCGGGGAGAGCCCGGAGCTCCGGCTCCCACTGGGAAGGTCAGCGGGATCTGGGCTTCACACATAGAGCCAGCACCTGGCTGAGCACTGTGTGGGGCTGGGGAAAGGCCACTCACCTGGGACCAGGCAGTGAGGAGCGCTGCAGCCATCTGCCGGTCTCTGGTCTTCCCCTCACAGGAAAGCACGGGGCTCTGGGGTGAGGGGAGGGCTGCGAGAGGAGAGGGGTCCTCAGAGTGACCAGCTTGGCCTGCTGCTCCTCCCATTGCCTCAAACCCCACCCCTGACCCAATCCAAGAAGTGGGTGAAACAGCTCCGAGGCTGCCAAGAGGTGGGAGTCCAAACCCAATTCCTCCAAATGTAGAACCCCTCAACCCCGCCAGGCCGAGCCTCCACCCTCTCTACAGCTGCCTCCCAGGAAAGCACCTCCTCCACATCCCTCTCCTACCTCTTCCAGGAAGGAAGAGAGCTTTCTCCTTAGAGCCATGGCTTACGGGCGCCCAGCCCCGTGCCCCTTGAGTCCTGTCCTCCTGCAATGTCCCCTCAGGGTGCGGCTCTTCTGGCTCTATTTTAATGTGAGGTGACTCCCAACTGGCTCCCAAAGGCACCATCTTCTCTCCCCCAGAAAGCGTTTCCTGACAAGGATGCCCATGACCTGGAACCTGGAAAGAACAGCCCCTCAGCACACGGCGGGAAGTGGGAGACACACTCAGTGTTGCATGCCTGGGGGCCTAGCAGGGCAGACTCCCAGATGCAGGGCACAGCCTGAAGGACTGGCCTGGTGTCTTCCTCTCCAGCTCACCACAGCATGGATGGGGAGTCACGAGAAGAAAATCCCTCAGGCTGGCCAGGCATGAGGCACCTATAATCTCAGCACTCTGGGAGGCCAAGGTGGAGAGACGGCTTGAGCTCCAAAGTTTGAAGCCAGACTGAGCAAGAGCAAAACCCCTTCTCTAATAAAAAAACTTGAGGCATGAGGATCTCTTGAACCCAAGAGTTTGAGGTTGCTGTGAGCTATAATGATATCATGGCTCTCTAACCAGGATGACAGAGTGAGACTCAAAAAAAAATCCCTCAGGCTGCTGCCACTTGCTGTCCAAGTGGACAAGGTGCCTTGAGAATAGTAACCTCAACTCAAGCCTTACATGGACCACAACAGTGTGGACAGCTATCTTTTTACTACAGAGAAAACTAAGTACAGTGGGTTGAACAATCCATGTCCATTCTGAACCTCAGAATGTGGCCTTATTTGGGAAAAAAGATTTTTGTGAGATAATTAAAGAGCTTTTTTTTTTTTTTTTTTCCACTTTATAACCCTCAGTAGAGGGCTGTAGCGTCACACAGCTCACAGCAACCTCCAACTCCTGGACTCAGGTGATTCTCTTGTGTCAACCTCCAGAGTAGCTGGGACTACAGGAGCACACCACAACTCCCAGATCTTTTTTTTTTTTTTTTGAGACAGAGCCTCAAGCTGTCACCCTGGATAGAGAGCTGTGGCATCACAGCTCACAGCAACCTCCAATTCCTGGGCTCAAGCGAGTCTCTTGCCTCTGCCTCCCAAGTAGCTGGGACTACAGGCACCCACCACAATCCCTGGCCATTTTTTTGGTTGCAGCCGTCATTGCTGTTTGGCGGGCCTGGGCTGGATTCAAACCCGCCAGCTCAGCCCACTGAGCCACAGGCACTGAGCCACAAGAATTCTATTATGATTTTCATTTGCCAGGTAATAAGATGGGTTGAGTAACTTTCCAAGTCCTATAACTAGTAAGTTGCCAAAATGGGATTTGAATCCACCTCCCTTAATTCTAAGTCCAGTATTCTTTCCATAATATCTCAATGGATATACCTGAGAATTTCATTTATGTAGAGATAAAAATCAGGGAGTTGAGTGTCAGCGTTCACTCCTTTCGTTTTGCTGACAATAGACAACAGGGAAACTCAATTCAACTCAGGAACTCAAGGGTGGGAGAGAAACCACTAGAGTGGTTATTCTACAATGCACCACCAGCTGGCACCATTGCACAACAGCTGCGCATCCCCGGGGTTCCATGCAGAACTGAAGGGCCTGCTAAGTGACCAAGCTGCGTCCCACGGCCATTGCTTATGCCACTTCCCCATTTCCTAATATGGTGACAAGACCTGCTATCTTAATAGAAAACTCATTATCATAAACAGTTACCGCCTGCCCATTTACTAATCTGGCTATTTAGCAGAGATATCTTTTGTGCCTAATAACTCTTTTGAAATACGCTGGCCTTATGAAATGCTTTAACAATCTGATCTCTTTCGGAAGACATTGCCCTTATTTGAGTGGGGGTGCAGAGACAGGATGAAGGGCTTTAATCAGTGCCTCCCGGCCTGCCTTGATGATGATGGGTTGAAGGTGAAGAGGTCAGATGTCACACAAGGAGTGGTTTGACTGGACATTCAGGACCAGGTGGGCAGCTTTGCACAATGTACCCTTTGCCTCAATATGGAGACAGGAGCTTGAAAGGCTTTGGGGTGGGGAGGGTAAGACACACTTCTTACACTATGGATGGGTAACAAGTCCTCCTCCTTGATAACCTGGTTCTTGGATTTTGGAAGTTCCTAGGAAAGAGGTGGTGGGGCAGGAGCCTGAGACCAGGCAGGTGACTAGGCTGCTCTGCCCTGGCCTGGATGGTGTCCATCGCCCTCCAGGGGTAAGGTGGAATCACAGCTTCCTACAGGGCCAAGCAGGAACTCGGTCGGGCTTGACATTTACCTTTATATTTTCTTACAGAACTGCATGTGACATTTAGGCTTCCATGTAAGTGGTTGTACAGAAGGACTCCTAGCTCCAGTGGGAGGTTTAGCTAACCAGGCTGTGGACTTTTGTTCTGCAAGTGCAGGCAGATGAACACACTGAGTTTCACAGGCTAATGGGGAAGACGCAATAAGGATACAGGAAGCCAAGGTATGTTCTTTCAATGATAAACCCCTTTTCCCAGAATAATCTGTACCTGTCTTCCTAAAGTACTATTTGCACTAAAAGAGAATGATAGATTTTCAAATTTCAAGTACATCCCTTTGTTTCTATGCAACTGAACAGGGCCTAAAAGTGACAGTCGTCCTCCTGAGAGGGTCTCCTGGCTTCTAAACAGTACCGGCTCATGATGGCCAAAGCTATGCCCAGGCAAGGACTTCAATTTGGGAAGATAAATGAGCAGACAGGTCTGGCTGCTGAGTCATAGCTGAGCTCTGATGTAAGTGTCAGTAACAGGTACAAGTAGGGACTTGAGCAAGACCAGCCAGATGGTGAGGTGACCTCTAAGGACCCTGCAACCCTTGACAAGACCCCAGAGCAGGAACTGGCCCATGAAGCCAGGAGAGAGGGTAGGCCTTGTAGGAGTGCCTGGTTCCTATTGGGTTTCCCACTCAGTACTGAATCAGAGACCAGGCTGAGCTCTGACATCACACAGGTGGCTACACTTGGCCAGTGCTCTATCTTGAAGATGATACCTAAATGTTAACTAATTGTTTTGTTTTGTTGTTTGAGATAGGATCTCACTCTGTTGCCTGGGCTGGAGTGCTGTGGCATTATTATAGCTCACTGCAACCTCCACCTCCTGGGCTCAAGTGATCCTGTTGCCTCAGCTTCCCGGGTAGCTGACTAGAGGCACATGCCATCACACCTGGATAATTATTTTAATTTTTATAGAGATGGAGTATAAATATTGTCCAGGCTGATCTCAAACTCCTGGGCTCAAGTGGTCCTCCCTCCTTGGTCTCCCCAAACGCTAGAATTATAAGCATGATCCACTGCACCTGGCCTACTAAATAATTGCTTTTAAAATAGTGGATGGATTGCATAGTGCTTTTACAATAACTGGTTTTGCATGGATGGGCTAGATTCTCCCAACACACAGAGGAAATCTCCTGGGGGGGAAACTCTAGAATTCATAGCTCTAGGTGTATTATGTTCCCAGGCCAAGGAGAAAAATTAATTATTTTAGAGCTAGATTACTTGACAGCCAACGTTCTGCTGGCGTCATTGCATATAGGTCCCTAAACTTTTTCTACAATAAAACCTTATTAATTTGAAATCCAAAGAACAAAAAGAAAAATTCTCTAACCCCTACTGGACTTTGCATTTTCCAGGTTCAGCTTGTCTTAGCACTTTTATTAAATAGTAATAAGGCATCTTGTTGGTTGGGGACTAGCAGTGGCTTTGAAATAGTCGCTATTTTTAATTAACCAATGTTGAAATAGTAAGGTTTTACTGTAATTTGGTAGGATGTTAATTAACTCCAACTTTGTGTCTGGCCTTAAACCTCTCCACCCCAATCAAGAAAGCCCTAGGCCTTCTGCCTGTTTCCCAAGACTGGAGGCCTCTCGGAAGGCACCCTGCTTTGCCTTTCTGGGCAGCAGAGGGAACCTCACCTTTGCTCAGCAGCACATGGGCTAACCTGTTATAGTTGATGTTAGTGTTTTTTTTAACTTGACATTACTGCCAACTCAACATGCCTGAGAAGCAACTTGTCACTTTCCTGCCCCACTATGTCCCCTGCCTGACTTCTACACCCCAGACACCCCGGCTCAGAACCACCTGTTACTTCAGCTTTTTTTATTCTCAAACTGCACCCACTCCTGCCCCCTGTCCTTCTCAGGGTCGCCCCATCTCTGTGGCCCAGGCCCCCTGCCTCTCCCTTCAGCCTGCTCAATCCACTCTCTTTCTAAACTACCCCTCAACCCTCCCATAGCTGCCATCACCCATCAGTGGCTGTCACTGTTTCACGAGCTCTAGGAACGGGCAGAGAAACCTTGTAGGCCGCTGTGGGGCATCAGGACAAGCGGACAAAGGGGTCCTGGGCCTGCGACTTTGTTCTCATAACCAGTGCTGCCCTGCTTTCCCCTGATTCATGCAGGGAGCTTCTGGGTAATACGTGCGTATTTGATGTGGAAACAAAAGGTTTCTGTTGCTAAAAATAAGTTAGAAAACACTAAACTATACGGAAAAAATAGAACCTGTGCTCTGTGGACTAACAATCAGGACCAGGAAAGACCCAACAAAGGCCACCTGCCTGTTCCCTCCACTTCTCCTGCACTCTCGGAAGGCACCCCCACTTTGCACTCCTGCACCCGCTGAGCCCTAAAATGTCTTGTCATTTCCAGCCTTTGTGCCTGTAGTAGTCCTCTTCTCTTTCTTTCTCTCTCTCTCTTTTTTTTTAAGACTTTGATTGCTTTTTTTTTTTTGAGACAGAGCCTCAAGCTGTCACCCGGCTTCACAGCTCGGTGAAGCTTGCTAGCCCGGTTTCTGTTGCTAAAAATAAGTTAGAAACCACTAAACTGTACGGAAAAAATAGAACTTGTGCTCTGTGGACTACACCCCAGACACCCCGGCTCACAGCAACCTCTAATTCCTGGAGTTAGGTGATTCTCCTGCCTCTGGGATTACAGGCGCCCGGCTATTTTTTGGTTGCAGTCGTCATTGTTGTTTGGCGGGCCTGGGCTGGATTCGAACCCACCAGCTCAGGTGTATGAGGCTGGTGCCTTAGCCGCTTGAGCCACAGGCGCTGAGCCAAGACTTTGATTGCTTTTACATCTATTTATTTATTTATTTATTTTTGAGACAGAGTCTCACTTTGTCGTCCTGGGTAGAGTGCCATGGCGTCATAGCTCACAGCATCCTTAAGCTCTTGGGCTCAAGAGATTCTCTCACCTCAGCCTCCTGAGCACTAAAACTGGAAGGTTCTCCCTCGTTCTGTAGGCCTGTGTGCCTTCCCCGGGCCACAGCTGACCTTGATACAAGCAAAACCCTTCACAGGTCTTCTGGGGCCTGGCACAGAAACATGTGCCTGCTGGAGAATGTGGAATTGGGAGATGGAGAATGAGGCTTTGGGTGAATGTGGGGGGATGAGGAATCCATGTGGAGTCAATAGCTACTCGTCCATTAAAATTGGGGGGTGGGGAGGCAGAGGCTGAGGGTAAACTAAGGAATCCAGGCAGCAGAGTAAGGACGGACAGAGTCAGACAGACAGACAGCCTGCCTAGCCTCACTACTGAGGCCCTCTGGGAAGGCTCCTAGCAAACCTTCCCCTTTACCAGAGTGCTAGAGGGGCCTTTGGTCCTGCCAATGAAAGACAGGCCATGTCTCTTGGCTAGACCATGAGCGTTTCAAGAACAGAGACTGTGTCTTTTTTTTTTTTTTTTTGAGACAGTCTTACTTTGTGACTCTTGGTAGACTGCTGTAGCATCACAGCTCATAGTAACCCCAAACTCTTGGGCTTAAGTGGTTCTCTTACCTTAGCTTCTCAAGTAGCTGGGACTACAGGTGCCCGCTACAGCACCCAGCTATTTTTTTCTACAGTTTTTTTTTTTTTGCAGTTTTTGGCTGGGGCTGGGTTTGAACCCTGCCACCTTTGGCATATGGGGCTGGCGCACTACTCCATTGAACCACAGGCGCCACCCCCCAGCTATTTTTTTCTTATTGTTGTCATTGTTTTTTAGCAGGCCCTGGCTGGGTTCGAACCCACCAGCCCTGGTACATGTGGCTGGTGTCCTAACCCCTGGGCAACAGGCGCCGAGCCCAGGGACTATGTCTTACTCAGCTTTTATTCCCTGAAGCACACAGCACACCAACATGGTAGGAACTCCGTGTGTGTGTGTGTGTGTGTGTGTGTGTGTGTGTGTGTAATTTTTTCCCGTCTAGGAGCAGGTAGGAACCAGAGCCACCTGCCTGTTTGAAAATGCAATATGTTTGAGCCATGCTGTGAACAACCCAAGCCTGGGAAGGGAATGATTAAAAAACCATAGGCACATCATGCCCCTAGGAGGGCCGTAATCAAAATGACAACAATAACAAGTGTTGGCAAAGACATAGAGAAATGAGAACCTACCTTCACCACTGGTGAAGTAGAAGATGGTGCCCCTGCTATGGAGAACAGCCTGGCAGTTCCTCAGAAAGTTAAACATAGAGTTGCAGTATGTACCAGCAATTCCAGTCCTAGGTATGTATCCAAGAGAAATGAAACCCACACAAAGCCTCACATAGAAATATTCATAGCAGCATTATTCATAACAGTCAAAAGTGGAAACCACAGGCTCGGCGCCTGTGGCTCAACGGGGTAAGGTGCCAGCCACGTACACCTGAGCTGGCGAGTTGGAATCCAGCCCCGGCCCGCCAAACAACAATGACGGCTGCAACCAAAAAATGGCCAGGCGTCGTGGCGGGCGCCTGTAGTCCCAGCTACTTGGGAGGCGGAGGCAAGAGACTCTCTTGAGCCCAGGAATTGGAGGTTGCTGTGAGCTGTGATGCCACAGCACTCTATCCAGGGTGACAGCTTGAGGCTCTGTCTCAAAAAAAAAAAAAAAGTCTGCAGTGGTGTAAAAGCATCAGCTGGGCCATTTTATTGAGGCAAGCTGGACTTTCCTGTCCTCCTCCCCCTATGCCGGCCATTCCTGTCCTGAAGGAATGAGACGGGTACAGGTGGCTGAAAATGGCGTGTGGCTCCATCTGCTTTGCAGAACACACAGCACGGATGTTGGGCCCACACCTTAGTTTGCGGCAGACCAGTGAGTCAAGTTCCTGTCCTGATGCTCAGTTTCTACAAGCGGACATGGTGTCGTGGACGGAGACGGCAGAGGACGCGGTGTCGTGGACGGAGACGGCAGAGGACGCGGTGTTTGTGGACAGGGGCTGTACACCTGTGGTCAGCACAGGCAGAAGATGGGCCTCAGCTGTGCGGCCACAGCCAGGGCCGCACTGGGTTCTTCTCCCCACCGTCCCCAGTTTCTGCGGGTGAAGTGTGTCAGAAACCCTGCTGTCAGTGCACCTCCTTCCTAGGAGGAAGATTCCTGGAAATGGAACTGAGTTCTTCCTCATCCCTAGGTCATCAGCCCTCAGGGTGTGAGCGTCTTTGGCCACTGTGACCAAGTGCCTCTCCGGAGGGTCTCCAGCACAGGGGTGTTTTCTCACAGTTCTGGGGGTGTCTGTGGTTGAGGGCCCTGTGGGTAGGCTCCTTCTGAGGACCGAGCATGGCTCTGTGCTGGGGCCCTCCCTTTCCTGATGGTTTGCTGTCGGTATTTGCGTTCCTTGACTTATGGAGCTGACCTCTACTGCAGCTGCACAAGTGTCCTGAGTGGGAGAATCGTAAGGACCTACACCCTGTTGGGTGAGGCCCAGCATGGCCTCCTTTTTAGCAGCCCTGATTCCACACATGGTCACACTGGAGTTGTCTGGTGAGCACTTCACATGTGCATTGCGGGGATACAGCGCAGCCGTCACTGTTGGCAGAAACTAGTCTTCGGATGCTGGGTGCTGTCATACCACGATTTTCAGGACCAGCGCGGTGACAGTGTTGTGGGGGTCTGTGCTTTGAAAGTGAATCACTTTCTTGATTCTGACAGCCTCTGCAATATTGGACTTTCTGCTGAAAATCACCAAACCCAAATTCAGTTCTAAGCTCCACGCTTTACCAGGTGTGTGGCCTTGGGTGAACCCTCATCCCTCACAGCTCCTGTTTATTCCCCCACACGATATTCAGAGCAGTAAATGACTCGTGCGCTAGCTTGAGGCTTTACTTTACAGTGTTTTCTAACCTGTTTTATCTCACGGCACACTTGAACCTATAGTTAAACTTCCATGGCACAGTTAAATTATATTGATTGAATAATATTTAAAAAAGAATATACTTACTGTGCTTTGAATTTTGTTTGAAAATAATTTAATTAATGATCTTTAAAAATTTTTAAGACAGACCAGAGTGCCGCAGCACTCCAGTTGAAAATCACTAGTTCCGATGATGCACATTCAGGATTGTGTGTGTGTTTTTTTTTTCTTTTGAGATAAGGTCGTGCAGTTTTGCCCAGACTGGATTCAAACTCAACCGATCTTCCCACCTCAGCCTACGGAAGACTTAGGATTTTTTTAAACTGCCAAGTGCTACACAACGTTTACTGGGAAATCTGCTAGAACTCCACATCTTTATTTTGTAATAAAAAATGTTCTCGTGGAGCCCTAAGGGACTGCTTTTGCGCAGTTGATCCCATGCAGGCCCCACACTGTGGTGACTTAGGGTGTGATTTAACTTAATCAAAACTACTGTCCTCCACAAGAAGGCAGAAGCCTCATGCACCTTTCCCCTGGTTCCTCCCTAGCACCGTGGCTGAGCTCTGGGCGTTCTTAGCACCTGCCCTTGACTTTGCCCTGTTTTCCAGGCTGAGTTTTGTGGCATGGCCCGGCAGCCTCACACAGCCTCTGATCTGCAAATCAGAGGTGATGCCGTTGCTTTCTTTCTGACGGCTGTGTCCTATGCCAGGGGGTGAGTCTGTGCCTTGAGGGAGCAGTGGGGGGCCTGCATCCTGTGGAACCTCGTGGCAGGGTCATCTTCTGCCCTCATTTTCCTAAACCATAAAATCTGGAGGACAATGGATTTAGACCCTCTTTGCTCCCAGGACCCACTGGCTCACCAGAATGTTTTCTCCCAGTGTAGATATTCATTACTATCAATAAGAACCATAGCTGGTATTATTTTTTAAATTAATAGTAAGTAGTATTTTCTTTTTTAGAAACAGAGTCTCATTATGTCACTCTCAGTAGAGTGCCACTGCATCACAGCTCACAGCAACCTCCAACTCTTGGGTGTAAGCAATTCTCTTGCCTTGGCCTCCCAACTAGCTGGGACTACAGGCGCC
>CAUYON010089934.1:0-11199 GCA_963573935.1 Arctocebus calabarensis | reverse complement strand
AATGTCTTTATATAGTGATCAAGAAAATGCCATGAAGGCTGTCTCTAACAGTATGATCAAAATATTTCTGATTGTATATGAAGCACATTCTGCCCTATGATTGCACCAATGTACACAATTATGATTTAATAAAATTATTTTTAAAAAATTACCATGGTTATGAACTCTCCATCCTTTCACTCTGAGTGTATCGAAGTCCTCGTATCAAATTGGTTTTGTACATTGCATGTAGCTAGATCTTTAGTTTTTTAAAATCCACTCACCCACTCTGTATCTTTTGATTTAGGATTTTAACAAAATGAAAATACTAAGTCTTTATCAGAAATTTTAAATGTAAATGGATTGAGTTTTTTTTTTTTTTTGGTAGCTGTCTGTCCTTTTTCTCTTTTCCTGACTTCCTTTGCATTTCACTAGTTTTGGCAATGATATTCTTTGATTCCTTTCTTGTTTTCTTTTGTGTATCTTCTATAGGGAATTTCTTAGTAGTAACAATGGGGATTATATAACACAGTTATAGTTATAACTTTCCTATTTAAACTAATAACAAATTAACTTTAATCACATACAAAACCTCTACCCATTTACATCTCCCTCAATTTATATAATTAATGTCACAGGCTACATATTTTCTTTTCTTTTTTTTTAAACTGTAGAATATTACAGGGCTATATAAATTTTGGTCACATAATTGCTTTTGTATAGTTTGAGTGACAGTTCTGTGACCTTCACTCAGATAGTGTGCTTAGGTGTAAATTTACTCATCCCTTCCTTCCCCCATCTGCTGCTTGATTTAATTCAGTTTTACATCCATATGTGCATATATATATTGACTGATTAGTTCCAATTTAGTATTACATACATGTGGTGTTTATTTTTCCATTCTTGTTATACTTCACTTAGAAGAATCGTCTCTAGTTCAATCCACATTTTTACAATGATACTAGATCACCATTTTTTTATAGTTGAGTAGTATATGTAGTATATATAGTACGTAGTATAGTACATATATGTAGTGTATATATATATATAGTACTACTCCATATATATGTTTTACTACTGGTACTCCATTGTGTGTGTGTGTACACACACACACACACACATATATATATTTATATAGTACTCCATATATATATGGAGTACTCCACAGCTTAAGCAATCCACTCCATATATATTCAACCATAAAAATAAATGGTGATCTAGCATCCTTTGTAAAAATCTCTATATATACACCACGTTTTATTAATCCATTCATGTATTTGTGGGCATTTGGGTCATTTTTACATCTTTGCTATTGTACAGTAATAAACATTTGAATACAAATGTCTATTTCATAAAATGTCGTTTTTTCCCTTTGGGTAATATCTAGTAGTTGGATTGCTGGATCCAATGGTAGGTCTGCTTTTACTTCTTTGAGGTATCTCTATACTACTTTCCCCAGGGATTGTACTTGTTTGCAGTTCCACCAACAGTCCTTTCTCTCCACATCCATGCCAGCATCCACTGTGTTAGTACTTTGCTTTAATCTCTGGGTTTTTCTTGATATAAGATCATATTGTTAGGGAAGAATAATAGTCTGACCACGTCTTTCCCCATTTGGATTCCCTTGATTTCCTTCTATTGTCTGATTGCTCTGACTAGAACTGACAGCACATGTTGAATAGCAGTTGTGATATTGGGCAACCTTGTTAGGTTCCAGTTCTAAGGAAGAATGCTTTCATTTTTTTCCCCATTCAGCATGATATTGGCTGTGGGTTTTTTGTACAAGGCTTTTGTAATTTTGAAGTATGTCCCATCTATGTCTATTTTGTCAAGCATTCTTACCATAAGAATTTTGTCAAATATTTTTATGCATCCATTGAGAGAATCATATCTCTTTATGTGGTGAATTACATTTATAGATTTACAAATATTGAACAATTCTTATATCTCTGGGATGAAGCCCAGTGGGTCAGGTAATTTATTATTATTATTATTATTGTTATTATTATTATTATTGACAGAGTCTCACTTTGTCACCTTCTATAGAGTGGTGTGGTGTCCACAGCTCACAGCTACCTCAAAGTCTAGGGCTCAAGCTATTCTCTTGTCTCAGCCTCCCAAGTAACTGGGACTACAGGGGCCCCCTACAGTGCTTGGCTATTTTCATAAGGGATATTGGTCTGTATTTTTCTTTGTTGTTATTGTCATTATTGAGTTCTTTCCTACCTTTGGTATCAAGGTGATACTGGCTTTATAGAACAAGTTGGGGATGATTTCTTCTTTCTCAGTGTTATGGACTAATTTCTGCAGTGTAGATAGCAGTTCTTTGTAGATGTGGTAAAATTCAGTTGTGAGAGCATCTGTTCCAGGACTTGTTTTTGTTAAAATACTTTTTATTGCTGCTCCCATTTTGATACTTGCTATGGGTCTGTTCAAGAGTTCTGCTTCTTCCTCTTTGAGGTTGGGTGTTTCCAAGAATTTTTCCATTTCCTCCATGTTTTCAGGTTTATGAGCATGGAGATTTTTATAGTATTCAGAGATTATATTTTGTATCTCCATTATGTTAGTTGCAATTTCTCCTTTTTGATTTCTGATTAAGCTTATTAGAGTGCTGTCTTTTCTATTTCTGATTAATCTAGATACAGACCTGATAATTTTGTTTATGTTTTTAAGGAACTAATTTTTTGTTCATTAGACTTCATTATAACTCTTTTGTTATTGATTTCATTTAGTTCTACTCTGATCTTGGTTATTTGTTTTCTTCTGCTGGTTTTGGGAATTTTTTTTTTCTCTTCCTTTCCCAGTTACTTGAGATGATTCATTGGACTATTGATTTGTGATATTTATATCTTTTGGATAAAGGCATTTAAAGCTATGAATTTTCCTCTTAGGACTGCTTTTGCTGTACCCCATAGATTTTGATAACTTGTGCCCCAATTATCATTCAGTGCAAAGAATCTTTCAATTTCCATCTTTATTGCCTCTTAGACCCACCTATCATTCAGCAATAGGTTGTTTAGTTTCCATGACTTTGTGTAGAGGTGAGTGTTTCTGTTGGCATTGACTTCTGGTTTTATTCTCCTGTGGTCAGAGAAGATACATGGTATAATTTCCATTTAAAAATTTTTGAGGCATCATTTGTGACCTAGGATGTGATCATTCTTAGAGAATGTTGTGTTAGCTGATGAGAAAAATATATCTGCAGTGGTTTAAGGGTAGAATGTTATGTAAATGCCTCTAGGCCCATTTGTGTTTGAGTTCTGGGTAAGTCCAATTTTAAATTATTTTCTGTTTGAGAATGTGTTCAGTTCTGTCAGAGGACTGTTGAAATCCCTGGTTATTATGACACTGCTGCTTATCATTTTGTTTAGAACAAGTAGGATTTGATTTATGAATCTAAGTGCTCCTGTGACAGGTAAATAAATATTTATGATTGTTAAGTCTTTTTGTGAAATTGTTCTCATCACAATTATATACTGACAATCTTTGTCTTTCTTTACTTTTGTTGATTTGAAGTCTGTGTTTTCTGATAGGAGAATCACTACACCAGCTTTCTTTGGTTTCTATTTGCATGGAATACTGTTTTTCATCCTTTCTTCTTGAGTCTGAATAAGTTCTCATGGGTTAGATGTGTTACCTCTGTGTTTTTTTAAATCCATTCAGCCAGCCTGTATCTCTTAAGTGGGGAATTAAAACCATTCACCTTTATTGAAAGAATTGATAATGAGAGAATTTCTTTTCATCCTGTTCAGTAGACACTCCTCTTTGTTTTACTTCTTGAGCCATTTGGAATCTGTGTTCTGAACTTTAGCTTTTGGATGGTTTTACACTGGTGGGTGTCTACTGTGTTTGTAAGTGTGTAATGCTGATCTGAGAATTCCTGAAGGGCTAATCTGGCCTTTATGAACTCCCTCAGCATTTGCTATTGAGAAAGTCTCTATTTGTCCCTCATCTGAGAAACAGTATTGCTGGATACAGAATTCTAGCTGGCTATTATTATGTTTTAGAAAACTGAAGATGAGGTCCCAATTCCTTCTGGCTTGTAAAGTTTCAGTTGAGAAGTCAGCAGTTAGTCTGACAAGTCTTCCTTGGTAAATTATCTGCTGTGTGCACCTTATTGCTTGTAGGAGTGCCTCTTTCATGTTTACTTTAGCCAGCCTAATCACTATGTGTTGTGGTGATTGCCTCTTTGGTTGAGTCTCCCAGGAATCCTATGTGCTTCTAGTACTTGTATATCTATATTTATAGCAAAGCCAAGGTAATTTTCCTTAATTATTTGCTGTAATAAATTATCCAACCCTTGTGTATTTTGTTCTTCTCCCTCAGGAGAAGGCCATTTAACATAAACCCACATTCTTGTAGGCTTTGTTCTTTCCTATTGTTTTTCTGTTCTTTCTCTTTGACTAACTTGTTTAACTCCTAGCTGTTATCTTCAAGTTCTGAGATTCTTTCTTATGCCTGATTGAGCCTGTTCTTAAAGCTTTTCACTGTGTCTTGTACTTCCGGGAGATAATTTTTTATTTCCAGAATGTCTGTTTGATTTTGCTTTGGTAATTTAATTTCTTTTAGAGAATTTTCATTAATTTTGTGCATTTTTCTTGTGTGTGTGTGTGTGGCTTCTTTGTATTGGTTTTCTATTTTTTCTTGTATTTCATTGAGCTTTCTTATTTGAAATTCTTCATCTGTCATTTTAACTGTTTTGCTTATGTTGCTATCCATTGGTAAAGGGTTATTGATTTCTTTGGTGGGGAGGGTGTCCTTTCACTGTTATTGTTTATGTTTCCAAAGTTTTTCACTGATTCCTTCTTATCTGGCTTCTTAATTTAGAGCTGAGGATCCTGGGGCTGGGTTGTGGACCTGTTTGAAGTCCCTAAAGATTGATCTGTGATCATGCTAGGGGAGAAGTGCTGCTCCTGGGTTGCCTTTAGGGTGTTTTAGAAGATTTAATGCTCCTCTCTAGATACGTTTGGTCTGTTGCCTTCATGTTTTCCACATGGAGTGTAGTGAATTTGGTCCCCAGCTATGTTCCCACTGTCATCCTTGTAGTCTGTGCGGAATAATCAGCTGCCAAGGTAATCTTTTGTGCCCATGTGTGGTAATTTCTGGTCCCCCAGTTGGGGAACACAAATGACCCAAGCTTTAACAGAAGCTCTGTAGCTCCCTGGGAATTGCTTAGTCCCTACTGCCCCTGGAGTGGGGTGTGGAGCAAGATGGATCAAAGTCAGAACCAAGGCCAGGGGAGCTTTTGTTAAGCCACAGGGGGCTTAGAGGTTGCTTATCTGGCCGCTAGGGGGAGCTGCTATTAAGGAATTCGTAGCAATCTTGCCAAGCCAGGAGGGCTGTACTGGGGTTAGGGGCCTATTTACAGGATTGCCAAGGCCCCATACCAGCTCTTTGCATCCCTGTCCACAACCACATTTTCTCTGTGGGGTGCAGCAAGTGCCCTTCCTATTTGCTCCCTGGAAGTCTACTGTGCTCCCTCCTCAGATCAGTCCAAATGTGTGCTTTCCCTTCTTTCCAGAAACCAGTTCTCCAGTTAACGTGTTTGAACTGCTGATGTGTGTCTTTGCTCCCTGCGGCAGGCAGAGTCAGGGACATGGCCCCACCAGAGTGAAATGAACTATGGCACAGAGCACTCTCCTAATTGCCATGGTGGGGAGAATAACCAAAATCTCTATCATTCCTATGCCTGGGGGTGGGAAGGACTGGTCCAGGCCACCTGTCCAGGGTCCCAGCAGGCAATCCCCCAAGATGCTTGCTTGGAGAGAAGCAGGACTGTTAGCACTGCTCACTTTTGTACTATGGGTTGGGGAGAGGCCATAATTGGGTTGGGGAAAGGCCATAGTTTTGCTTCTCTGCTCTCAATGCCAGGGGGTCCACTCCATCCTCCTTGTCCAAGCTACCAGCAAACTATCCTGCCTAATATCAGCATGGAGAGGAAGATGTCTCTCAGCACCTACTGCTCTAGTGGTTGCTTGGGGTGGGGGGGGAGACACAACTATAAAGTTCTGCAGTGAAAATTGCTTTTGTGATGCATGGAATAGGGTGATAAAGAGAGGAAACATCTAGGCACAAGAAAGCTGACTGTTTGGTCCTTCGTGGCACTCTCACAAAGGTGAGAGTTTCGGCATCCTGCTCCTGGCGGGAATGGGTCTCCCCTTACTCTCTCACTTGACTCCAGGCTTCTCTGGATTTAGTCCAGATCACCACTGTCCTCTGCTCCACAAACTGCATATTTTATACTATTCATCCGTTAACATAGTTTTATTGTTATAGATTTTTAATGCTTTAGCCTTTTAAATTTTATACCAAAATTAAAATGATTAAAATGATTTACACATCACCCTATAGTATTAATGGATTCTATGTTTGTATATACAGATGGTCCTAGACTTACAATGGTTCAACTTACAACTTCTCAAATTTATGATGCCCTGAAAATGTTATGCCTTCAGTAGAAATCATACTTCCTGTGCAGTACTGGACAATGGCAGTGGGCCTCTGCTCACAGCCCTCCATTTTTGACATACAGTACTTCCAGCTTTAATGGGTTTGTTAGGGCATAGCCCTATTTTACTTGAAGGGTTTCCCTTTTAGTATTTACCATAAGGGCAGTTCTAATAATGATGAACTCCCTCAACTTTTGCCTATATAGAAAACTTTTCATTTATCCCTCATTTTTGAGCAACAGTTTTGATGCATATAATATTCTTGCGTGGCCATTTTTTTTTTTCTTTCAGCACTGTGAATAGATCTACCACTGTTTTCTGACAGGTAAGGTTGCTGCTCAGAAACCCACTGCTGGTCTGATGAGGGCTCCTTCTATGTGCCTGGTCACATTTTCTATCTGCTTTCAAGATTTTTTCTTTGTCTTTGACTTTTTACAGTTTGATTATAATTTATCTCTGTTTGGGACACTTTGAGTTTATTCTAGTTGGAATCTATTTACCTTCATGGGATTAAGATGTCTCTTTATTCTATTGATTTTAAAAGTTTTCCAACCTTTATTTCTTCAAATAATCTCTCATGTCCCTTTCCCTTCTGTTTTCCTCTATGTCTCCCATAATCCATATATTGGCCCACTCAGTGGTATCCCACAGCCCCTTAGTCTTCCTTCAGATTTTTTTTTTTTTTTTGTAGAGATAGAGTCTCACTTTATCGCCCTTGGTAAAGTGCTGTGGTGTTACACAGCTCACAGCAACCTCCATCTCCTGGGCTTAAGCATTCTCTTGCCTCAGCCTCCTGAGTAGCTAGGACTACAGGCACCTGCCACAGCGCCTGCTATTTTTCTGTTTTTTGCAGTTCGGCCAAGGCCGGATTTGAACCTGCCACTTTCGGTATATGGGGCCAGCACCCTACTCAATGAGCCACAGGCGCTGCCCTTCCTTTAGCTTTTTTTTTTTTCTTTTTTGTTTTACAATTAGCTAGCTACAAATGAACTATCTTTGACTTCAATGATTCTTTTCCTTGACCAATCTTCTGTTGTAAAATTTTCAATTCAGTTACTGTATTCTTCAGCTCCAAAACTTCTGCCTCATTCTTTTTAATAGTTTTTCTTTGTTGATATTCTCATGTTATTCATGCATAGCTTGCTGGATTCTTAAAAAAAAAAGATTATGTTCTCTACAATCTCATTAAGCTTCTTTAAGGTAGCTGTTCTGAATTCTTTGTCACAAAATTCATAGATTTGTTTCTCTTTCTTTCTTTCTCTTCCTCTTTTCTTTCTTTTTGAGACAGAGTCTCACTTTGTTGCCCTCAGGAGAATGCTGTGGCATCATAGCTCGCAGCAACCTCAGTCTCTTGAGCTCAAATGATCCTCTTGCCTTCCCCTCCTGCATAGCTAGGACTACAGGCACCTGTCACAATGCTCAACTATTTTTAGGATGGGTCTCACTGTTGCTTAGGCTGGTCTTGAACTCCTAAGCTCAGGCAATCTGCCTGCCTTGGTTTCTTAGAGTGCTGAGATTACAGGCGTGAGCTACTATACCTGGCCAGATCTCTGTTTCTTGAAGCATAGTATCTACTATCCTAAGTTGATGAGTTCAGTTTTAGAATAATATGATGTTTGACAATTCAAAACAAGTTCACAAACTCATACCAGAAAAAGTGCTACATACCTCATTGACAAATGTTACTATCACCACTTGAAGTAGTCTACTTGGTAAGCTGTACACTGACAACAGCATCTACTCCACCTTTCAAAGTAGTTTTGGAACTCTTCTCTGGAATGACCATAGGAGTTGTCATCATTTTACCCTTTATGTCCTGAATGTCATCAAAATGTCTTCTTTTCAATATTTCCTTTATCTTTAGGTAAAGAGAAAAGTTACTAAAGGCCCCATCAGATGAGAAGGAAGGGTATTTCAATATTGTTAATTTGCTTACTGGCTAAAAACTCCCTTCAGACTACACAGTGTGAGCTGGTGCATTGTCATGATACAGCAGTCACACCTTTCTCATGCCAAGACTTTCAGTTAAGACTTTCCTAACTGTAACTCTATTAATGTTCACTTGGTTTGCTTCTCAGTAAGCCAATGATTTTGACATGCAATTTGACAATTTTTTTGTAATGTTTTTGTCAGTTCTGCTCATTATTGACCTCCCTCTCTGTCAGTAATGCTATTCTCCCCTAAGAATAACATTTCATGCATTTTTACACTGCCGTTTTCTTCATGGTATTATCGCCATAAATTTGGACTAATACATCCCTGATTTTGCATCCACTCTTACCAAGATTAACAAGAGATTAGTGCCTGTTCATTGCTCTCACTGAAACTCCAACATTCTCATGATGGCACACAGAAACACGTAGCAACAATAATGAACACCATTCAGCAAGATACCACTGCAAGTTGACATGAACACAGGTGTGAGACGCTGATACCTAAAGGTTATGAAACCTTACTGAGCTGTTTGCACAGTGCTGCCAAGGTGAACACATGGTGCCAAGTTCATGAACTTAATTGTCAGACCTTCACATATTCATTTTGGGGAGCCATCTAAGTTCAGGATTTGATAAACTGTAATATTGCCTTTGTGTGTTTGATGTTTAGATATAACCAAATGACTTAGATTTGGTAATTTATAAACAGAACTCTTTTGCTCACAGTCCTGGAGGCTGGGAAGTTCAAGATCAAGGCTGCAGGAGACTCATGTCTGGTGAGGGCTCTTTACAAGGCGGTTTGTCATTACCCGTTCTCACAGAGCTCAAACCTCTTTTATAAGGGCACTAATTCCATTTATGAAGGTGGAACACTCATGCCTTAATCACCAAGGCCCCACCTCTTAACATTATCACATTGGGTATTAGACTCCAACATATACATTCTGGGCAGACACCAATATCCAGATGGTTACAAATATATACAGAGGAAATAAACAATAATAGTAAAATCCCAGGAAGAACAATATGAATAGTTTATTTTGGGAAGGTTTACCCAGAAAAAGGTTAGAGTGAATGTAATTTCTTTCTTTCTTTTTTTTTTTATTAAATCATAATTGTGTACATTAGTGAAATCATAGGACACAATGTGCTGACTTCATATACAATCTGAAATATTTTCATCAAACTGTTTAACATAGCTTTTATGGCCCTTTAATCACTATATGAAGACATTTATATTCTGCGTTTAGTAAGTTTCACTTAATGTAATTTCTTAAAGAACAAACTATTATGCCTAATTTATTATTTTTATGTATTTGACCTTAGACCAATGGGTGGGATGGGAGTTGGTTGCATGAAGGCACAGTTCATATGACTCATGTTTTCATATAAACTGGACTTTAATAATTTAACCGAAAGTAAAAGGTAAACTTACAATGTAGAGATCACCCTCAAACAGAGTCAGGAACAAGGTCTGCCTGAGATATCTAACATGTCCTGAGTTTAGATGATGACTGTGTAGGGTTTCTCTTATGAAGGAAACAGCCCCAAATAGGGAAATCCTGGGAACCTTTAAATATCCCACTTGAAGCATATTTTTGCTTTTTGAAAAGATAGGTATTTCTTAGTCCTAAATTATAGCTTCAATTCACCAAGTGTAATGTGGCTTTGATAATTGCACCAGTTTTCCACAAGAATAATTACTACTTGGAAAGGGACAAAATCAAAACAAAGGAAAAGTAACCTCTAAGGACAGATACAGAAGAGAATGTTGGGAAGAATCACATGCTCTCAGGCAGTAGTGAGCAACCTTAATGTTACAGCTATGGATTACCTCAACAGAACAATTGTGATTGGTAGAGGAGGAAAGACAGTGTGGAGGGTACTTGCTGAGAGAATAAAAAAGAGGGTCAACATTTAAGATGTTTTACAAATTCAATGATTATTTTAATTTTCTAGGAAATTTTAATAGTATTTGAAATCTCCATGAAGTCAAAGGATGAACACAAATTTAATAATGTGACCTCAAATTGACACACTGAAATAAAAGTAAAGAACAGTGCCTGGGGCTCTAAGTAGGGCGCCTGACCCATAGACTGAGGGTGGCGGGTTCAAACCCGGCCCCAGCCAAACTGCAACAAAGAAATAGCTGGGCATTGTGGCAGGTGCTTGTCGTCCCAGCTACTTGAGAGGCTGAGGTAAGAGAATCACCTAAGCCCAAGAGCTAGAGGTTGCTGTGAGCTGTGACTCTACAGCGCCCTACTGAGGGCAAGGGCGACAAAGTGAGACTCTGTCTCTAAAAGAAAAAATAAGGTACAAACACTTACTTTAAATATCTTGGAATAGATCCTGACTTAAAAAATCCTATTACATAGATATTTTCATATTTTCATGAAATCGGTAGCATAATACATTTCCTAAATCTTCATTGTGATCATCTTAACAGAGACAAGAAGTCCAAATTTCACACAGGTGAGTGCAGAGTAGTTTAATCTTGAGTAGCAGGTGGCTCTAGGTCAGAGGCCAGTAACAATTTGCAACCTGACAATGGTAACGTTTAGTTTTAACTTTTGCATAGAGATGCCTTCTTGCTGGCCTTGAACTCTTGGTCTCAAATGATCCTCCTGCTTTGGCTTCCAAAAGTGCTGGGATTACAGTTCTAAGCATCATGACAGGTTGAGGATGAAATTTTTAACATATTCATTTTTTTTTCTAGCTTTCCTTTGCTGTCTCCTAGTTCTCTCCTTTTTTTTTTTTTTTTTTTTTTGCTAAATGGTTCTTTTCCTTGTTATTCTTCTCTCTTAGATTTCTTCCTGGAAAGCCTGATCTTTGACCAG